>JAIUZE010007090.1:0-31717 GCA_022085475.1 Heliosperma pusillum | reverse complement strand
ATATATGTGCATTAAACATTCTCATACCTGCATACAATTTGTGAATGGTTAGACCATATGGGTTATACATTTTCATCAATTTGTAACATTATGTTATTAATTATGAAGCTAGTAACTGTTCTTAAAGTTTACCAGATAATATGGAAAAGGAAACCCCTACAGCCGAAAAAGTTGTGCAATGTCGAAGGAGTCCTCGTAAGAAGCCTAATGATAAAGGCGAAGATGCAAGTCCAAGTAAGAAGCAACCTAACAAAAAAAGCAATATATGTGCATTAAACTACCGTTTCCCGTTCTAATTTTACGATACCACTCCCCTAGTGTTAATCCTGTTCGATATAGTTTGGCTAAAAAATAATAGTAAATGATGGCAATAGGCATCTAGCCTCTTTTATGCATCAAAAACCAACATATGTGCATTAAACACTCTCATACCTGCATACAATTTGTGAATGATTAGACCATCTAGGTTATACATTTTCATCAATTTGAAACATTATGTTATTAATAATGAAGCTAATAGCTGTTCTTAAATTTTACAGGTAATATGGAAAAGGAAACTTCTACAACAGAAGAAGTTGTGCAATGTCGAAGGAGTCCTCGTAAGAAGCCTAATGATAAAGGCGAAGAGGCAAGTGCAAGTAAGAAGCAACCTAACAAAAAAAGGAAGCCTAATGACGAAGGTGAAGGAACCTCAAGTGTGAACAAAGCTACGAAAAGAAGGAAATGTAATAATGACTATAAGACTCTACTTACGAGGATGAGTCCTTCAATGATAACTAATCTGATCAAGTTGAACCCATATGAGAAGCAAATTGAAGCCATTCAGAGCATGGGTTTTGGGGGTTTGCTCAAGCTTCAAACAGAAGAAATCAATGGTCATTTAGCACGATGGATTGTAGAGTCATTCAATCCTTTTGATTGTTCGTTGATGAATGGGAAATTGGATATAACAAATGAGGATGTCTACTTGGCAACTGGAATTCCGATGGGTCCATTAGAAATCGTTCAAGTTGGGAGGTAATCCAAAGAGGAGGCTTATTTAGAGGCTGTCAAGAAATTTACAGGGCAGTTTAGCACCTCAAATATTACCAAAAAGCTTGTACTAGAGAAGATGATGGAGCAGCGGGATGGTGGAGACGATTTCAAGAGAAACTTTCTTTTGTATATCGTTTCAACTCTGTTGATGGGTGTGATTGGTGATGCTCCTAGCACTCGCATATTAAGTTGCTTGGGTGATCTCTCCGATGTTCCTAATTTCAATTGGTGCAAATTTGCAAGGGATCAAATGATGGACAATGTTATTTCATGGAAAGAGGCAGTGGTTAGTGATCCTAATACGTACTTTAAGGGACCTATTCTGATTTTTACCTTTATCTACTTGGATAGAGTAGTTTTTAAGTCCCGATTGGTATCTCTATCTTTTCCATTGTTGGCTAATTGGTCTGACAAAAATATCAGAGAGAGGGTGAAGTTGGAGAAACATGAGGGGAAGGGTTTTGGAAAGGGGCGCGTAGTAGACAGATTTGTTTATCATTCTGAAACTGTCCATGAAACGGAGGAGAAACACCGGCCTGATAATGCAACAAAAGATAAGGTTGACGGTAATGAAGAAGGTTGTCCACTTGAAGAGAAAAAAAATGCGTTAATATTTTAGCGGGGTCTGCTGTTCATTTTGCAGACAGTTATGATGCATTATCCAAGGCAATTCGGCAAGCTAAATCCAAGGTTCCCAGTTGAGTCGCCGTTTCCCAAATGCAATCTTTGGCTGATTCGTTGTTTGAAGGGTTCTCCATGTCTCAGCAGAGTAGAGAATCTGAGAGGGAGGGGGATAGGGAGGGTGCTGCTGGCGTGGGTGGTTCTGCAAGTGGTGATAAAGTGGAGGTAGATCAGAGGATGGAGGAGGATAAAGTTCAGCAAGACGAAGATAAAGTTGAACCTGAAACGAGGAGGAGAAGAAGAAGGATGAGGTATATGGGGATGATGATTTTCTTGATAATCCCTCTGTCTTAGCTGAACTAGAAAGTGTTCTTAATAATGCCTACAACCATGTTGGTAAGGTGTTTAAAGAGCATGGTGATAATCTTGGCAAAGAAGAGATGGACAAAGATCTTATGGAAGGACCCTCTTTTAGTCTTTTTACTGGTGATGACGCGCCATACACATCTCAAGAGTTCCGTGACTCACTGAAGTTTCATTATTTTAAGGCTCCTCATGCGGGCGTTCCCCATGCAAGCACGCCAGCTACACCTTTCATTTCATCCCATGTAGTAGTTCAGTGCCCTGTATCGCCAATAGTTATCCCGTCCCAACCATCGCCAATAATTATCCCGTCCCAACCATCACCAATAGTTATCTCGTCTCAACTGTCATTGGATCAATCGCCAATTATGCCTTCTTCTCCCCTTGTACAAGTGTCCCCAATTGCCCCCTAAAAACATGCCATTGAGACCCGGCAACCTAAGAGGGTGCTATCAAAGAGGAATGTTGAGGTAGCTGATGTTTACCGTTCACCTTTCTTCATACGAAACGTGGATGTGTTGCGTGACTTGAGTCAGTCTGAGAAAGAGATTGGAGACTATGCATTTGCATGTGACTTAGACGAAGGGTATGTATTAGTCTACTACATCTCTTCATTTTTCATTGTATTCGATAAATGTATTATATTTTCTATTTATAACACTAATGTTTCCTTTTTTATACATGTTTAGCGAGGTTATGTTCAGCCATACAGGCAAGAGTCTTACACGACGTGATTTAAAGACCTTGTTACTTGGTAGTAAATTTCACAGCAATGTCATCAGTTTGTGGTGTGATTATCTGAATGACCAAAACAGATTAAGATCTCGTACATCCCGTTGCCGTCTATTTTTCACCGAAGAAACTGATGTAGGTTTTTTATTTAATTTTGTTACAGCGTCAGTTATCAAATTGTAGCTTTTGTATTCTCTAATACATCGCCTAATTTAATCTACAGATTAACTCATTGGACGTCAACTTTGAAGAAGTGAAGTTGGTAATTCCTTGAAGATTTAAATTTTTGTAAAATGTTGCTAATTAATAATATAAATAGTTCTTAGCTAATAGCCTTTTTATTTTTATTATATTGCAGATTTTTACTCCTGTTGTGGCACCCACGCCACTTCTTTTTTGTTTCCATGTTGAGAATGGCTTGTACGAAGTTATACACCCAATGGATGCGAAGCAAACTGATTATTCAGTCCATGTTAAAGATGTGGTATGTCTTCATACGCTTTCGCAATAAGGTTGTTAAATGGCTGATTTAGGTCTACTTTTAAAATAAATTATTTACTTGGCATTGTCTTTCGCTTATCAGACGAAATTGTTGATTTCAAAGCTTAGTAACAAGATTCCAAAGCTGAACGCTGCATGGTTTTTAATAGCCAAACTGTATGTTCCGAATTCAACCTTTGATGTTGTGTGTGATACTGGAATCTACCTTATGCGTCATATGGAGACGTACAACGGGACTAAGTTAGGCTATAGTTCAAAGCTGCTAAAGGACGTAAGTCTCTATTACTGCAGTCTAATTTTAAGTTAGTGTTTCTATTTATCTAGCTTATGCGTAATATTTAGATCAATTCAGATGAATGTTTATTAGGAAGGTCATCAGTTTGTTTCATTTTCTGCTACTTGTCTTATTTGTGCAGTTTCATGGATGTATATGCATGAACTAGCTTTGTAGTTTCATGGATGTATATGCATGAACTAGCTTTGTAGTTTCATGAATTAGCCCTGTATATGCATGAACTAGCTCTGTAGTTTCATGAATTAGCCCTGTATATGCATGAACTAGCTTTGTAGTTTCATGAATTAGCCCTGTATATGTATATGCATGAACTAGCTCTGTAGTTTCATGAATTAGCCATGTATATGCATGAACTAGCTCTGTAGTTTCATGAATTAGCCCTGTATATGCATGAAATATGTAGGCTCTGATTCTAACTTCACTTTTTTTTTGTTATTTTTCAGAGATATGCTGTGAAACGTTATATTGTGAGGGTTTGCAATCAAATTTTGACTTGGGCTAACAACTCTTTGAAAGTTCAAGTGATGTCTGATGCAAAGGCTTACAACAGTGGCAGTGGCTGTGAGATTCGGTAAATAAAAATTCTACATTTTTGTCTTATACAACTTATATCTTGCAATCAAATTTTAAGAACCTTTGATTTTCCGCAGTAATCAGGTGCGACAAGAGTTATGCTATACGGATGCACGAAAAGAGTTATGCTATACAGATGCACAGTTGATGAATTTTATTAAGACAAATGTGGCGAATAAGAAGTAAGTTATAATTGACCATAAAGCATTTTTTAAAATATAATTATTTTTTTTGCATTTATATGTTTTGAGTGGATCTAATTACAATATTTGCGTTATTAGTGATGTTGTTGCAACGGAATGGTTGGAAGTTACCCAAGAAGCAATGCAGACTTTGCTACGAGGGAGTTGGGTGATGGATATGGTTATTGATCTTGTTGGTCTTCGTACAACACTCGAAAAACCAGGTGTTGTGTACTTTCCGACAATAATGAAGGTATGTATTCATATTCCTTAGTAACTACTAATGATTGTTCTTGGAATTACCAAGATTTTTGACAAAGGCTCGCTCGCACCTTTCAGGATGTTGTTCCTAAAGACGGTTTTCGAAGCCAATACATTAAGCTTGACTATTTGCCCCAAAATTTAGCCAAAGCCCAATTGGTAAATAAATAATTATCACTGATTGTGTATCATGACGGTTTTTATTGTATCAATTTCATTTCCGCATGTTTTGTAAATATTTCAGGTGTTCTTTCCTTTCTGCGTGAACAAAGAACATTGGTTTGCTTGTGTTTCGGACTTTCATAAAAGGAAAAATTTGATACTTGACTCCAGATTGCCACGACGCCCTGATGTAAGACGTACATTTTTGGTTGATACGATATGATTTTATGCCTAACTCGCCGAATGATCATGTGCTCGTGTGTTGGATTGACCTGATATTTTTTTAAATCGCTTATCTCAGCAGCGAGAAATATGTCATTATTACGTTTATTTTATGGATAACTGTCACAACAACTTCTTCTTGTGTCACATTCCCTGTTACCAAAACTTTGTTCGAGTCGATTATATAATCTGAATGTTTTTGTATAGCTATTGCCTGCTTTGGAGATCATCGCAAGAGACCGTCCGGGTTACAAAAGACTGTTGCAGATAAAAACTTTTGAGTGGGAGATTGTGAATGTGCCTCAACAAAAGAATGGGTACCTTACGTACTTAAATTATGCTTAAATTATATTACTCATCTTAATATATTTGATGGATACAAACCATATTTAAATGTTTAACAACTTTCATAGGTATGCTTGCGGAGTCTATCTGCTGAAGTGGCTTGAAAACTTGCGTTTTCAAGCATCATGGATAGATGAGACTTGTTACGAGGTAAGGATGTCTAAACTAAGTTATATTAGTTGAACATTATTGAGCATTTTTTTATTGCAGCACTTTTAATATTGTTGTCAAAAATATATATGCAGGATTTGGATGAATATGGTGAGAGTATGCTTCTTGAAATTATGAAATGGGAGCAAAACAAGAGAAAGGTAATATCAATAACTTTTGAATTCATAATTTTCAATTTTCTTTCGTTTATTTTCAATCTAAGGAGTGGCCTAAACGTAACAATATTTCCCCCGCTTTTACTTTTGTAGGTTTTCGACTAGGCATTATTTTCTAAACACTTGATTATCGAAGGGAGTAGCACAGAACCTAGGTTCCAACCATTGAACCTTGCAAGATTTGGCTGGAGTAAAGTTGTAGATTTCTGTATGTTTGGGTGGTACAGTTAGTGTAATTATTGACCATAGGATCTGTTAAAAGATATCGGTAAGTTTAGGTGGTAAAGACATATAACTTATAGGATCTATTTAAACAGTTGTACTAGGGCATCAGTTATGAAATTATTGCCTTATACATGCATTAAAAAACAGTTTATGTGCATGAAACAACCTTCCACATGCATAAAATATGTTATCTTTGGGAACTGGCCTATGTCAAAACAGTTATGATTAGCGTAAACCAATACTCGAAATATAAAATATGACCATCTCGTCTAGACAAGCGGGAAACAGTTCTCAAAATTGTTTCAGAATTAGGTAACTTGATGAATAATAATTGTAAAGCAAATTAAGCTATTTATCATCGGTCGTCTTTTCTAAAAAAAACTCTGATTGTCTAAAAGACTAATATTAATATGGGACAAAGCCCAAATTGAAATAAGCACAAATTAAGTACTTTAAGTTTCCCTACATCATTTCATCAAATTTTTCAAGTTCCTTAATAATTGTCGTATGAGTGCATTAAAAAATAGTATATGTGCATGAAACAACCTTGTACATGCATGAAATATGTTATCTTTGGGACCTGGCCTGTGTCAAAACAATTATGAATTTTCATTCTAAATATGACCATCATGTCTCAAGCGGAAACCAGGACTCAAAACTGACCCTAAATTATGACTGGCCCAATACTAATACTCTCATCGTCAAGCGCGTGCATTGCTGCGAAGTCAAAAATCTCCGCCCCATCACTTCATAATCCCTGCCGCCCCACCACCTTCTCTATTCATGCCATCAATCCAAACATCTTCGTGGCACAAATCAAATAGTCAAACAATTTGTGTATTAATATAGCCCAAGCTTCATCCATTAATCACTTTTAGTTAATTGTTCCCTACATAAATTAATCCTATTTCTCAAGTTCCTCAAATAATTGCCTTTTACATGCATTAAAAATTAGTCTATGTGCATGAAAAACCCTCCTACGTGCATGAAATACGTAATATTCGAGTCCAAACATGGTCATAGGATGTGCCAAAATTAAAACAAGTTCACATGAATAAGAGGACCATTTTTCAAGTGGACTTTAGTGAGTCCATTCTCAAGTGATTTTTGAAGGCTTCACAAGTCGAAATTCTATAAAATAAAAAAGTTCAACAATAAAAGTTCAAATAAAAAGTCCAAATACAAAATTTCAAATAAAAAAGTCCTAAAATGGTTATACATGCTACTGTCAAATTAAAAAAAATCTTCAAGTATGCTTCTCAAATGATATTCTTCAAGTTCTTCAAGTATGCTTCTCGAATGATATTCTTCAAGTATGGTCCAACAGTGCAAGTCCCCTGCTTAACTGCACAAGTCCAAACATTGTTTCATTAATCAAATTTGCAAAACTGCCAAGCGACACAAGTATAGTTTCAGGAGAGATAAAAAAAAACTGGAGGGAAAACATGTGCTAATAATAGAAAACTTACGCTAATATAAGAGAAAACTTACTCTACTCAACGTCATCGTCGGTGGTCTTTTTGTCACAATTCCTACTGTCATGGTTCGCCATCTCCCCACAAGCCTTGCATCTTCTTAGCGGTCTCTTGCTTACTTCCCCAGCCTTTTCTCTTTGCGAGATCAATCGTTTCCCGGATCCTTTGTTTTTGCATTGTCTTGGAGGCAAAACTTTAATTTCACTAGGAAGACTTGTTCCCAAAAGCATTCCAATTTCAGCATTCTTGTCCATTTTCTTTCCAATACCACTATTACCACTATCATCAATGACACTTGTTACCGCAAGTACCCTTTCTTTGAACCCACGTGGCATGCCCAACAACTCATCACAATAAACAGGACTTTGTTCAACTACTGACACGCAAGTGAACAATTCTGACCACAATTCACTGACTTTGTTTTTCTGTACCTCAACTGATCTACAATCAGTGAGCAACTGCCCATCAGAACTGAATATGGGCTTGCAGGTTGCTAGTTTGCTCCACCTATTAATTAAATATTCACTTGGAACTTTCTTAAACCCTCGTTCTCTAAGGACACACAGAGCATGTCTACAGAGTATTCCATGCCTTTCAAACTTCTTGCAAGTGCACACAATTTTTGATTCATCCGTCTTTAACCCAACCACATACACTTTATCCCTTTCTCGATCTATGATAGAGATGTATTGAATTGCATGTTCCGGATCTTTTTGTATATCCTCAACACCACATGAAAAGCATGCTGCTTTTAATTCCTCCTGAAACTCAAAGAAAATTTTAGGAGTGTAGAATTCTGTTGCATGCTTTTCTATGGCTAGTGGAGTACACAACGAAGGGGACGAGTTCTTTGATTGTGCAATCGGTTTCGATTGAGTCCATCTTTGTGAATCCATTGCACTCTCAAATCTCATCCAAAACTCAACAAGGGTCAAATTTGGATTAGTGAAGTTGCTAAAGAAATTATTTTCTGACTCCGACCTAGAGGTTGTTCTCATCAGACCTCCTAAAAACAAGTCACGAAAGTAAGCTGGAACCCACAACTTTCTCATACCATACTTCTCCTTAAGCCACCCATTATCTGACAACCCATGAGATTCCACAATTGTATTCCACCTTTCCTCAAATTCATTCGGCTCCACATCTTCACCCCAAACACATGAATTTATTTCTTTCAGAAAGCTAGTTTCTTTACATATTGTATGCCCTACCTTCTCAAGCAACTTCTTCAATATGTGCCACATGCAATATCTATGTTGCACCTTATATTTAAAGACTAGTTTCATTCCTTCTTCTATCCCCCCGTCTTCATCAGTTATCATACAAACTGGATGACGACCCCCCATAGCTTCTAGGAATTTCGTAAATAACCAACGAAATGACTCCTTCCCCTCATTAATAAGAAGTCCTGCCCCAAAGGTAACACACCTCTTATGATGATCCACCCCAGTGAAAGGGGCAAAGATCATTCTATAAGTATTTTTCCTAAAGGTAGTGTCAAAGGATGTCATGTCCCCAAATAACAAATAATTTTTTATACTAATAGGGTCAGCCCAAAAAATATGTGACAATCTACCTTTAGAGTCTACCTCAAAATCGAAGTAAAACGACGGACACATGTGTTTTATTTTCATAAAATGCTCAATGAGCATTTGAGCATCACCTTCTGCTAAATACTTCTTTATATCTCTTGAATAATTTTTAAAGTCTTCCAATGACGCACCCACATTCTTATAACCTCTAACGTACTCCTTAAACATCCTAAAGGTCCTAACTGGTCCTTGGTTGACTTTTGCGTTGTCAACTATGAATTTTTTATGAACTATATTCAATTCTCTCGTTTGCGTCAAATGTACCATTGTTAATGGTGTTTGTGGCATATGATTATGACCTTCAACAAAAGCATATATTTGGTATTGACCACTAGGAATTCGCTTAAAGTTAACCCTAGCAGGACACGAAATCCTAGTTCTTTGCCTCCGTTGTTTTGTTCCTTTTGCTTCACATTCTCCAGCCTTATTACACAAACATGCTTTATGCGTGACAACATCCTTAGAAACCATTTGTGATCCTAATCTAGACACAAATCCACATTCTTTTGCATATGCTTCATAAAACCCAATACCAAGTTCAAGCTTATCAAATACCATACCAATACTAGGCTTAAGATGGATAGGGCAATCAAAAGTACGATTCCTGTTGCTTGAAGAACCTTCTGCCTCCTCTTCATCTACTACTTCCTCTACTACGTTGTCTGCATATGTGATGAAATAAAGTAGAATTAAAAAGATGAGGGATACATAAGAAGATGAATTACAGATATACAACACATGTATAGCTCAGTTTTCTTAACACTTGACTTATAGGTGCATGGGAAAAAAGACACATGTGCATGAAAAAATCCAGTACATGCATGAAATATGAAAAAACTAATGAGGTAGAATAAAATTGTACCTTGAATAACATCAAAAGTCACAGGTACAGGAACCTCAACTGCAATTGCAGATATTTCAGATACGGATTGAGATGCATTAGCTTCTACAATCACTACTTGACTTGTAATTACATTTGAAGATGTATATAATACAATGTCACTCACATTCCTACAACAAGAAACATCAAAAATTAAATAATGAACGATTTTGATGCATATCAGAAAATTACTACATTGATAAAACCCAGATTTTGATGCACCTAATACAAATTAGATGCACATAATTATCTAATTGACTCCCCAAATTCATGATTTCAACAAATTTAGGTAATTTATCAAAATCAACAACCATAATTTCTCAATTGACCCAATATAATTCACCAAACCCTAATTTCACAAACATAATAATAATTACCAGTTTAGCCATAATAAAACCATTAATTCAACTAATTTAATAAAAAAAAATAAAAAAAATACAATTAGATAACAATATAAACCCTAAATTCACAAAATTTAATCATCAATTTCGAATGTTTACCTCGAATTAACAGTATCCATGGATGGAGAAGCTTTTAACGGTTTAATCGTCGAAGTGCTTGATCGTCGAAGTGTTTGATCGTCCTTTATGTGACGATCGAACGGGAGAGAGAAAGGTTTGGGGGTAGAATGGGCGTGATGAACTGATGTCGAAGAGAGAGAAAAAATTATGAGTGAGAAAGAAATTTTGGAAAATGAATGAGATTGAAAGGTTTGGGGGCGGGACCCGCGGGAGCGAGAAAATTGGACGTTAGGTGAAGTGTTTGGTTACTTAATCTGAGCTATTTATATTATAAGATCTAAGGGCTGTAAATGGTTCTCACAGTTCTCATTATACTAGTGGTTCTCACCGGATCCTGACCCTATATATCTATATATATATATATATATATATATATATATATATATATATATATATATAGAGGCTGAATCTGGTGAGGCCGTTAATTTTGGCGAGGCGGCCTGCCTTACCAAATTTCTTCAATGGACTGATTTTGTGAATCTATAACCTGATTTTGTGAAACTAAGACTTTATTTTGTGAATCTAAGAGTTAAATTGTTGACTTTGAACGTACATTAGTTTTGACAAACTTCAATAATAATTGTAGATTATATTTTTCATCTATGTGGGATTCGAACCCACACCTTGCACAATAGTACAATGCTCTACCTTTTGAGCTAATAGATAATATATTGCAAATTTATATATGCATTAACAAATAACAAAATTATTAAAGCACCAGTAGATAGTTGATTAACTTTGTGAATCTTGAACTTTGTGTTTTGAGTCTATGACCTCATCTTATGTAGTTTCACAAAGTAAAGTCCAAGATTCACAAACCTTAGGTGTAGGATTCACAAAATAAAAGGCCAACTTTCTGAAAATCAATACCCATGTTCGCAACAGTTTTACAAAGTAAGGTCCTAAACTCACACCAAAAAGTCCAAGATTCACAAACCTTGTGGGTCAAATCAAGTGGGGCAAATAATTTGGTGAGGTCGTGAGGCTGCTGGACTCTAGTCTTGTGACGTGTGTCGATCTTGTGCATTTATTTTTGTAAACCATGTACCTGATCTTGTGACCATTGAGAATCATGCACTTGATTTTTGGGAAAAATTTGGACTTGATCTTGTGAAACTAGGACCTGATTTTGTGAACCTTGGATCTTGTTTTGTGAACCTTGGACCTGATTTCGTGAACCTTTGTTGAACTCATTACTCCGCATTTGTGTCACTCTCTAATGCGGCCTTTGCTGAATTCATTCCTCCCTCACCTGTCGGACACGTTATATATGAGTTTTAGGGTGAACCATGTGTGGCAAAACGTAAATATAATCACAAATAAAGCGTGAACTCTGAATCTGATTTTGTGAAACGAAAGGGCTCCACTTTGCAAATGTATGATGAATTGTTACTATTAATAATGATGTTGAGGCTGTGATTCAGGTTTCTAGTCTTATTAGGGATGACAAATTAGTGACGTCCAACATCAGTAACATAAAATCACACTCCATGTTTAAAATGATATAGGAGGTGAGAAGAGGAACTGACCACAACAAGATTCCGCCACGCAGCAATGTTGGAAGCAAAGAATCTGATGGCCTCGAGAGGAAAACAAGGACTCTCACCCTCATCCCGCAAGTCAAACAACTTGAGGACGAAAGAGCCAGCATACATGACACAAGTCAATGAAAAGGAACAAGCCACAGCACGCCACTGTTTGTTTGTTACATTATACATACAAGCCCAATTAATCGTAAACTTAATAAAAATGCATACGAAAATTGAATGAAAAAATGAGGGACACTCACAAAATGGTGAGATCGTACACCATACGCAGCTAATATATGCGTCAATTTCTAGCTTCCAGTCTGCAATCAGTACAAACCGAAGACTAAAATCTAACTGAATTAGAATACCAGTTATTATTCAGCCAAAATGAAAATAACTTCATATATTGACAGTATTATCAGAAGATACTGTCCTTTTACAAGGATAACATTCAACTTTCACAAGTCCGACAATAATCACAAAAGAAGCTGTAAGATTCACAAAAGAAGCTGTAAAATTCACACATTGGTGTCAATGTATATGTAATACATAAGAATTAACAAAACAAGACAGAAAGGTTTTAAATAATCACATAACAAAACAAAGTCTGAAATTCACATAATAAGGTCTGACATTCACAAAACAAAGTATCAGATTCACAAAACAAAGTCTCAGATTCACAAAACAAGGTCTAATATTCACATAATTAGGTCTCAGATTCACATAATAATGTCTGAGATTCACAAAACAAAGCCTCAGATTCACATAAAAAGGTCTGAGATTCACATAATTAGGTCTGAGATTCACAAAACAAAGTCTCAGATTCACAAAACAAGTTCTAAGTTTCACAAACTAAGTATCAGTTTCACCAAAGTAGGAAAAAACAGGAAAACAAAGTAATTAGTCTTGAAAACAGGAAAACAGGAAAGAACGAAAGGACCTAAATCGACTGTGCTTGATTGCTAAGAAAGACGATGAAAACCTGCATGAAAACAAATAAAGTAATTAGTCTTGAAAGTAATGTGATAATCCTAAACAATTATAATAAATGACGAGAAATGACGAGTGTGCTTGATTATAATCATAAACATTTATAATAAAATGACGAGAAATGAAGACGATGAAAATTATTGAAGAAGACGAGAAATAAATGACGATGAAGACGACGAGAAATAAATTATTGAAGACGAGTGTGATAATGAATAGCAGTAAATAAATGACGATGAGGAAGACGATTATCATAAACTAACTAGATCAATCGCAAAACACGAAATGAAGACGATGAAGACGAAAGACGATGAAGACGAAAGACGATGAAAAATGAAGAGAAAGTACCTAATTTGAGGACAATAATGGCGGCCGGAAGATCAGTAGTAATGGCGGTCGGAGGCTCAGTAGTAATGGCGGTCGGACTAGTTGAAGACGATGAAGATGATGAAAAATGAAGAGAAAACGTTTAGAGAGAGAGAGAAAGAAGAGAGAGAGTGGAGAAATGAAAAATGACTGAAAAATTGGAAAGATTGGTTTTTATGGGGTATATATAGTGACACGTGGCATCATCTGGTGAGCCTACAATTTTTAGATCTAACGGTTTAGAATGTGTCCAGCCGCCTCATACTAAGAAGGGTGCCTCACATGATTCAATTTATATATATATATATATATATATATATATATATATATATATATATATATATATAGAGAGAGAGAGAGAGAGAGAGAGAGAGAGAGAAAGGATCATGTGAGTCCTTATAGAAATAGTGAGTCCATAAGTCCTTTTGTGAGCCATTGGATCTTGGAAATGAAGGGTTGAGATGAAAACAAGAAAATGGTCATTAGTGGGTGTTTAATCCACTTCTCTCACATCCCCACTAATCAAACCCACTAATACATACCCAATCCAAACCCTAATACTTATACCCTTCCCTCATCTTTTTCTCTCATTTTAACCTCCCCCACTCTCTCTCTACCTCCCTTATCTCTCATCAATACTCTCAAATAAAACCAACAACAAAAACCAAAATAAAAAAAACCTAGATCTACAAATGAAAACCCTCATCCTCCACGCCGCCACCACCGACGCCGTCACCACCCACGCCACTCTCTCTCTCTCCACCGACGCCATCCCTACGGCCACTCTCTCTTCTTCCTCACGGCCCACCACCCTCCACCACCACCGGTCACCTGCCTCCTCCTCCTCTCTTCTTCTTCTTCTTTTTTTTTTTTTTTCTTTTTTCAGATTTGTACCATCTTCCTTTTCTTTTCTTTTTTCTTTTTTCAAATCTGAAAAATGGTATGGTTTTGGTGGTGTTCTCATGGTTTTGGTGGTGTTCTCATTTCTCTTTTTTTTCTTTTTCCTTTTCTTTTTCTTCTTCAGTTTTGCTTAAATATTTGTTTTGTTTATTTTTCTGTTTTTCTTTGTTTTTTAGATCTGAAAAGGTGGGTCAAACTTTAATGACGTCTATTAAAATATCACATATTATTTATTAAAGTAACACATATTGTATATTAAAGTCACATATATTGTATATTAAAGTAACACATATTATATATTAAAGTAACACAAATCCTCTATTAAAGTTACACATATTGTATATTAAAGTAACACAAATTCTCTATTAAAGTTACATGTCTTATTTATTAAAGTCACATATATCAAAGTAACACATATTATTTATTAAAGTAACACAAAATGACCTTAAAGTTATATAATGACTGAAGTTACACTTTTAGTATCTGAAGTTACCCACTTTAAAGTATCTGAAGTTACCCATATAATGACTGAAGTTACCCATATAATGACTGAAGTTTTTTTATATGTTTTATATGTTTTTATATGTTTTATATGTTTTATATTTATTAAAGTAACACAAAATGACCTTAAAGTAACACATTTTTTTATATGTTTTATGTTTTTTTTTTAATTTGTTATGTTTTTATTTTTTTATTTTAGATTTCGTTTTTTTATTTTT
Organism: Heliosperma pusillum; assembly: GCA_022085475.1. NCBI lineage: Eukaryota > Viridiplantae > Streptophyta > Magnoliopsida > Caryophyllales > Caryophyllaceae > Heliosperma > Heliosperma pusillum. The sequence goes on along the minus strand of JAIUZE010007090.1, from coordinate 16,905 downwards.
TTATGGTGTTTATATTTCTAGATCTAAAGTTACACTATTTTAGACTAAAGTTATATAACTGAAGTTACATAGGTTTGGACTGAAGTTACAGAGATTTGGACTGAAGTTACAGAGATTTGGACTGAAATTTGACTAGTTTGGACTGAAGTCACACTAGAAAAGACTAATGCATAAAATTACCCTATAAATGACTAAAGTTACACAAATAATAATTGAAGTTTCACTAATAAAGTAAAATGTTACACTCATAAAAATGCTAAAATTTAATTGTATTTTGGGTTAAAGTTACACATATAAGGCTTGAAGTTACACAAATAATGGTTGAAGTTACAATCAGAAAAGGCTAAAATCACATAAAATTGTCTTAAAGTTACATAAATTCAAATTCATATAGTCGAAATCACATTTTAGCTTGAAGTTACACAAATAATGGTTGAAGTTACACTCGTAGTGACTGAAATTACACTCATAAAAAGGCTAAAATCACATAAACTTGTCTTGAAATTTCATAAATTCAAATTTATGTAGTCGAAATCAAATTTTAGTTTGAAGTTACAAAAATAATGGTTGAAGTGACACTCGTAATGACTAAAGTTATACTCCTAAAAAGGCTAAAATCATATAAACTTGTCTTGAAGTTTCATAAATTCAAATTTATATAGTCGAAATCACATTTTAGTTTGAAGTTTCATAAATAACGGTTGAAGTTACACTCATAATGACTGAAGTTACACTCATAAAAAGTCTAAAATGACATAAATTTGTCTTGAAGTTTCATAAATTCAAATTTATATAGTCGAAATCACACTTTAGTTGAAGTTACACAAAAAGGGGCTGAAGTTACTCTCATAAATCTCAGAAACTCAAAAGTGATTAACTAAAGGCTAGAGAGAGAAAGTTAATTAATTAGTGCATAGTTAATTGATTAATGTTAAGTGTTTTTGTCTCTACAATCTCATCCATCCATCTCCCTCATCCAATGGCTAAGATGAGGACTCATGGACTCACAAAAAATGGTGGACTCATAAGAACCTATCTCTATATATATATATATATATATATATATATATAGTGTTGGGTTCTTGTGAGTCTAATGTCTTATGGTGAGTTGGTACTCACAAATCTGGACCATTAAATAAGGTGAAAAACACGGCTACGATTCAATATAAAAAAGAAGCAAAGTCAGCACCTCATCTTCTCAATTTTCGTTATTTGCACTTCGCATACTTGACTTTCTCTCTCCATTGGTTTTCTAATTGATTTCAAATGTCAACTCCTTCAAATCAGTGATAAATTAATCGAAACATCTTCGATTTCTTTCCTCGAATTCTTTTAGTTCAGCAAAATCACGACATTGATCGATGAATGAAGATGAAGAAGAGCAATTGAATCGATAAAATAGGTAAAGAATCGACATTAGAGCGAGAAACCGGCAAGATAAGGATGAGGAAGAGCAAGAATCGATCATCACAACGTGCCGAATTAGAGAACATGAGACTATGATCAATGGCATCTTCGTCATCATTGTCGATATCGGTAGTAGTGAGTTTGATTCATGAACATCATTCTAAAGAGTTGAAGAATGCTACGTAATTGGCTACTTCATAGAGTTTTCTTGTTGTTAGAGTCATCAGTTGTTGTCCTCCATTGTTGATGATTTAGGGAGATTTGATTGGGAGTATAACATGCTGTTCACTCTAATGAAGTTTTTGATCGTAATTAAGAGCAGATATAATTTATACAATGTACATTTTGTTCTAGTGTCCAGTTTACAAATATGGTGAACCCCCTTACTTGTTGCCCATTATGAGATTATTAAGGGGGTCTTTCAAGTTGTATTGTCTGACTGTTGTGACTTCCTTTTTGAATCATAATTAAGAATTTTAACTTAGGACAAATCTCGTCGCTAATAATATGGAGAAAGATGACTTGACATTGTTAATTGAATTTACAGGTAATAATAGAATAACATTAAAGTAGCACTAGTCAAAGTCAGAATAACACTAATTGGTCTTAACATTTTGCTAGCACATTTGTCATAGTTTGAATAACATATGAGTCACAATAGATTATACTCCCTCCGTCCTGGTCAATTGGTGTCCTTTACTTTTTTGACACTATTCATAAAAGGAGAGAATCCTTAAAATAATTTCCAATGCATAACACAAAATATAGTCATATGATATCTTATTTCATTCGTCTTAATAAGCACGTTAAGAAAATCAAAATCATTATAATTTTCCCACTTATGTACTAAGAGATAGTTTAGAAATAAAATGTGCATTGACAAACGTGTAAAAGGCAAAGGACAAAAATTGACTGGAACAGATGGAGTAATGAATAATCTCACTTGAATTAATATTTGTAGTCCTTAACATATGAGTAACATTATTGGTCTTACCATTGGAGCTTATTTAGTTGTCTTTTCACTTTATTTATCAATGTTTCTCACCTATGTTAGCCCAGTGTTATTGTAGTGTTACTCTAGTGTTATTGTAACGTTATGATGTTGATACTATAGTGTTATTGTGGCGTTACTATAGTGTTACTCAATTGCTAAGTTTCTCACTTGTGGTAGCCTAGTGTTATTGTAGTAACTCTTGTGTTATTTTGGTGTTACTCTAGTGTTATTGTAGTTTTATTATGGTGTTACTATAATGTTATTCAATGATTAAGTTTCTCACTTGTCTTAGTCTAGTGCTATTGTAGTGTTACTCTTGTGTAATTGTGGTATTACTCTGTATTATTGTAGTATTACTCTATTGTTAATTTAGTTTTATTGTGGTGTGTTCCAGTGTTACTCAATTGGTTATTTTCTCACCTGTATTATTGTAGTGTTAATCTTATGTTATTGTAGTGTTACTCTGGTATTATTGTAGTGTTACTCTATTATTATTAATGTAGTTTAATTGTGGTGTTACTCTATTGTTAATGTAGTTTTATTGTGGTGTTCTTTAGTGTTAGCCAATTGGTAAATTTCTCACCTGTGTTATTGTAGTGTTACTCTTATGTTATTGTGGTGTTACTTTGGTGTTATTGTAATGTTACTCTTATGTTATTGTGGTGTTACTTTGATGTTATTGTAGTGTTACTCTTATGTTATTGTGGTGTTACTTTGGTGTTATTGTAGTGTTATTCTGGTATTACTCTGGTGTTATTGTGGCATCACTCTATTGTTAATGTAATGAAATTGTAGTATATTCTGTTGTTTTTATGGTATTAGTCAATTGTTAATAAGTGTTATTGTGGTGTTACTCATGTAAGATTTAAATATAACACAAACTCTTATTTAAGACGGACACTATTTGTCTTAAACTAACGACGGGTCAAATACATACAGAATTACCTCATTTGTTGCCTATAAAATACCAAAAGTTTTGTCTTTATTATCACCACTTGGTAATACTTGATCCATGTTAAGCTTTAAATGGAGAGCGCATGTCTTAAGCAAGACTTACTATAAATGTAAAACTTAGTTGTCAATTGTGACATTCACTAGTAAAACTTATTGTATGCTGACAAGATTATAATACACAAAGCTAATAGACAAAGAAAAAAATGGATAACAATTATTTTAGAATAACACTAGAATAACACGTTGTAGCAATAGAGTAATAGTGAAATAATGCAAGATAAGTAGATAATAATAGAGTAATAATGGAAAAAACACATGGTAACAATAGAGTAACAATATATAACACGAGTAACAATGGACTGACAATAAAAATAAAACCGAGTAATAATAGAGTGGAAATGAAATAACAGAAAGCAAATGTAGTCACTAATTTGGATAACCATAATAAACCATAAAAAAGATAGTACGTAATGGATTACTCTAAAAGTAGGCATTCCATGAAAATAAAAAGAAAAATTATGGTAATATACTGGGTCAAAAACACATCATAATCCAACATTGGAACTAATTGTCTGGCACACTAGCATACAATCACTTGGATAAGATAAATGTGAAGCTGAAGAACAAAATGTGGCAAAAAATGTAATCAAAATGGGTACAATAAATAGCTTGACTGAAACCCATGTCCTGCAAAACATTCAGAAGAGGAAGTTATTGGAACCAAATTATCTAAGGTTATAGACAAACTAACTTTCCATCTATTTGACTGTCCATCTACTTCTTCAATTGACTTTCCATCTATTTGGTCCATGATCAACTGAAGTCTGTCTTCATCAACCTCAACACTCCGCCGTCATACATTACTAAAAGTTTTCAGATCGAATTCCATAAGAGATTAATTTAAGATCCTTACTCTGAAGTTCTCCACCACCGATCTTCACCGGTCACTTCTTAAACTCTGCACCGAGGTAGGCGGGGCATAATCCTACATGTTGAAGAGGTGCTCCATTTCAATTACACGCAAGTGTCGAGCAAATTCAAGGATTTGATTGTTATGTAGAAAATATTGGTTGGGATCTTCAATTAAATAATTTGATGCTTTTGTGACTGCTTCTTGAAAGTTTAAGAGTAAAATGGAACCGTGGCATGATTGTAGAAAATTAAACGCAAGAGGGAATGGACGAAAGCGCGTTCTTATCGGGGAATGGCATAACAATGAAGATAATATAGGACGAAGACGAGAGTGAGAGTGTGTTTATCAAGGAAGGAAGGAAGAACAACATAAAGAATGCGATTTTTTTTATTATTAGTGTATTTAATCTCAGCCGTCTTTTTACCCTCATCCAGTGGCTAATATTTGTTAGTACCAACTCACGAGATCCCGTCTCTCTCTCTCTCTCTCTCTCTCTCTATATATATATATATATATATATATATATATATATATATATATATATATATATATATATGTGTGTGTGTGTGTTATTAATGATTAAAATTACTATTATTATTGTTTAAGTATCATTAAATTATATATATAATTAAATAATTGTTATAAAATATTATATTATTTTATAACAAAATTATTAAATTATTTATTAAATTATATTGATATATTAGTATACTATTTTATTTTTGTTGTTATTATTATTATTATTATTATTATTATTATTATTATTATTATTATTATTATTATTATGATGATGATTATGATTATGAATAATATCATACTTTTTACTATTTTATTTTATTTTTTATTATTGAATATTATATTTGTAACACACTGCATTACCTAAGTGCTTAAAAGCCACAATCCGAGATAATGTAGGGTGTTACATCTCAAAATAACCCGTGGTAGTGAAACCAAATGGGATAAATCATAACTAATAAAACAATAAATTAACTTTAAGCAAATATTACAAAGTTTGAGATCCAAATTAAAATTCACTACATAACTCTTTAAGTTCTAATTATAATATGCTCATTTATGAGTACTTTATTAACGGTCTTTCTAAGTCAAAAGGCTAAGTAGTCCAAGCTCCACTCGTTCGTCCCGTACTTGCAATCTCTCAAATAGCAGCATCCAACCAAGCATGTGTCAGAATTGCTCACATACGCAAACGAGAACCGTAATGGTCATAGTATACCCATAAAAAAAAACAAGATGGACAAAAGCAGCATCTGCCAACCTCAGGGTGAAGTATGTAGAATCCAAACTAAGAAAAGGATAAATATGCCAAATTGATAAATTCATTGTCAATAACCAAACTGCCATCACTTATGGATTAATTTTAGATATAAGTTGACCGAATCATCTTGCACGGGTCAAAATTTAAATTTTAAATTAAATGAAAAATAGGTCAACACGAGTCCTATGCACGGGTTAGACAACATGAAAAATGGGTTTAACAATTCGCATGGATATGAGAGTATCAAACCCGTGCTATTTCACCAATTTTGTCTTAATTTTCATTCAAATAATTTTGTTTCATCTTATATAATAAGTCGTGATTTTTGAACTTGCCCCACTTATAATAGAAAGAAGGAACTTCATTTTACCTAACAAGATGACATATAGTACTACACAACCGCTTGATTATCGACCTTATCATTTATGCTAATTACAAATGAAATTTATAATTCAAATCTAAAATCTTAAATATGACTTTTATATAACTCAATATTTACATTTGCAGTTTAAAGTTATTTTACAAACAGTTACGTAATTTATTTTAAAACACTTTTATGAGATAATTATTTTAAGAAAAAATAATTAACCAATAAAATATTTAATCATGAATATTCTACATTTTCTTATAATAACAAATTTGAAATAACATACCCATTTTGTACGGGTTTAAAACTAGTGGGGATAAAAGCTGAAAGCCACGTTAATTGAATAATTTCCCTAAATCCTCTAAAAACCCATCTTAACCCCCGTGTTGATATCTCCATTAAACCTTAGTGACAAATGGAGGATGAAGCTGCAAATTTAGACAACTTCCTGAAATGGGCAACTTCCCTTGGTGTCTCAGATAAACCTCCTTCTTTATCTGCTTCATCTACTTCATGTTTGGGTTACTCTCTTTCAGTCTCTTACTTTCCTGATAATGGCGGGTACTTTTCTTTTTTACCCTCTCTATTTGAATTTAGTTTTGAATTAGTCAACAATGGAGTATGATTTGACATGGGTAATTTCGATTTTATGCATAATTGTTTTGTGTTATGATTTTGTTGAGTGTATGAGAGGTTCGGCTGCGTACATCCGACCCCCTCACCCAGTAATTTGCGGGAGTCCTTGAGGCACTGGGGTAATGTTGTCGTCGTTATTTTTGTAGGAGAGGTATGGCAGCTGTACGTGAGCTTAAGAAAGGGGAGTTGATTTTGAGAGTTCCCAAATCAGCATTGTTGACTACGGATAGTGTTGTGCAAAAAGATCATAACTTTGCTCTTGCTCTTAATACTCATCCTTGTCTTTCTTCTACACAGGTTTCATGTTTCTACTTCATTGTCTCAGATTTAAAGTTGGTTGTTTGTTTTGAGAGGTTTGAATTCCTGGTTTTGTAGTTTGTTAAGCTGTAATGTGCTTGAATTGATTGTAAGATTTTGGGGCTGATGTTTTCTATCCATATATATCATATGTACGAGTGAGTTTAATTTTCCTAGTAGTAGAGAAAATGGATCCATCCCTTTCCCTCGGACCCAATTTGCTACAGAAAGAAGGGGAATTGTAACCTTCCATCCCCTCGTTTTCTCTCTGTGTGTTTAGATGGAGGGATTTGGAGGGAAAGGAAAGGGAGGGAGTGTAGGGGATTTAAAATCTCTTATTTGGATAGCATATACGGGGGAAGCGAAATGGAAGGGGAGGGATCTACTTTCCTCCCACTAGGCAAGGAAAGATTTGGAGAGAAATTGTATCCAAACATCCACTCTCCATCCCCCCTCCCCTTCCTTTCATTCCCTTTCCCTTCCCTCCTTCCCCCTCCCCTCCCTTTCCCTCCTATTTTGTTATTCAAACAAGGCCTTAAATCCCTCCATCCAAAACGAAGCATCGTAGATCCTTTAGGCATCCTTTCGAGAGTTATAGATTATCTTCACTTAATCCTCTACAACTATATGCATTCTTTCAAGAAGAACGATACCAAGTTTATGAAGTTTCTATTTCGTTCTTGAGGATGACCTATATCACAACGACCCAAACCATTTTTTGAGTTATGGCTTAAGTGACCTTTAGAAAAATGGGATTATGTCTCTTGCCGGAATAAATTTTGCTAGCTTTGTAACTAGTTGTTACAAGTCTTACAACCTTATAGAAAAAATAGGATGGTATCTCTTTCTACCTAGGCTTTTAAGGTAAAAACTAGGATAATGATAATGATTATACGTCCGAGGGTGAATGTTGCCGGAAATCGGATGGAACTAGATTGTCATGAGAAATAAAGATGGGAAAATCAACACTGACTGATCGGAAATAGGTCAAACAACATTGTGGAATGTCATTGAATTCTATATTGCCTAGAAGTACTTGGGTTCTCATTGTATTCAACACTTTGGATTTCAATATAAAAAAAAGATTATGCTACGCTGGTTGCTTTTATACCTACATTTCTGTGTAGCTTCCTAGGGTGAATTGAAGTTTTGAAGGCTTCAGAGATGAACTGAATCTCATGATACTGAGATAACTTAGACATACTTTGAAAGCGACAGAATGAACCATCTTCTTTTAAATGTGGTTTGGTTGTTTGTCCTTGACTTCCTAACCTTTCATTTACTTCCGAGTCAATCCAGATGCTTCGTTTCTCATCTTTAGGAAGTGGCTACTTGTTAGGCACATTATAAAGTCTAAGGGCTTGTTAGGATATCAAAATAGGAGAGAAAGGGAGGGGAGGGTAGGAGAGAGGAACTGGGGAGTGGATGTTTGGATACAATTTCCTTCCAAATCTTTTCTATGATGGAGAGATTTTGATTTGCCTTAGAGGAGGGAAAATGGATCCCTCCAAATCCCTCCCCTCCATTTTCCTCTACTCTTATTTGCTATCCAAACAAGGGATTTTAAATCCCCTACTCTCCCTTCCTTTCCTTTCCCCAAATCCTTCCATCCAAACAAGCCGTAAAGCTCTTTCATCCCTTCATGATTTTCCCATGCTTGCTTGACTTTGGTTGTGAAAAGGACAGCAAATTGTTTTAAGAAAGCAGTCTAGGCATAAGTTTTAACTTTGACAGGCATTCGCGTCATAAGAGACTTAAAGTTAGATTAACTAGGAACCCAAATAGTAGTAAGGTTGTTCAAAATGTTACAGCTGGAGAGACTAACTGCTTGTTTGGATGGAGGGATTTGGAAGGAAAGGCGGAGAGAGTAGAGGATTTTAAATCTTTGTTTGGATTGCAAATAAGAAAGGAGGGAAATGGAGGAGAAGGGATTTGGAAGGATCCATTTTCCCTCCTCCAAGGCAAATCAAAATCCTTCCACAATAAGAAAGATTTGAAGGGAAATTGTATCTAAACACCCACACCCCATTCTCCCTCCCTTTCCCTTTCCCTTCCCTTCTTCCCCTTTCCTCCCTTCCCCTCCTATTTTTCTATCCAAACGAGCTCTAAGTGGCTGCGCCGAACGCCTTAAACACAGTGAAGCTTTTCAAATCTCATTGTTTCTCTTCTGTCTATTACTGTCAAAGCTGGTTTCAATATGTCATCTTGATTGGTGTTGTGAATAAATTTTATTTCTGTTTCAAATAACTAATTCGCTGTCCGTAGTTTCTATAAACCCACATCAATCGACAGCACCAAATCTGTTTAAAAGTGTTGCTTAAAGACAACATATGGTACCAGAAGATAATCTCAATCCTATATCAGATTCTTGTGACTGTTATGATACATGCTCGAAGATCTTCACATTTTTTCTGTGATTATACTAAAATGTTCACTTTATGGTGTGATTTTTGCAGGTTTTGACTATATGTCTATTATCTGAAATGAGCAAAGGGCGGAAGTCTGCTTGGTATCCTTATCTAATGCAATTGCCCAGGAGTTACGACACTTTATCAAGTTTTGGTCCGTTTGAGGCAAAAGCATTGCAGGTTAGGCCCTTGTCATTGTTTTCTATACTTTCTTCGTTTTGTTTTAATTGTTAACCCTCGTTGCTCCTCCCCCCCTCTCTATATTTTGCCACATTTCACATTCTAAATGTTTGTAATATGCTGAAATAGTGGCAAAGGTATTTTGTTCCAATTTGTTTAATCACTATCAGTCTAGATGTTTCTTTGCTGAGATTGTCCAATCTTAATTGATAGGTAGACGATGCCATCTGGTTAGCGGAGAAGGTTATATCAAAGGTTGAGTTAGAATGGAGGGGGGCTATTGGACTGCTAGAACAATTGAACTTGAAAGCTCGGTTTCTGACTTTCAAGGCGTGGCTTTGGTCTTCTGCAACAGTGAGATTATTATTCAGTGCGCTCTTAAACAACGTGTACGCTTCGTCTTTCAAGGCGTAAACACTATTGAACCCATAAAGTTTTACCCTTTGTTTGAATGAAGGGATTTAGAGGAAAAGGTCGGTAGACAATCCCTTGTTCGATTGATTACCTTGTTTGACTGGAGGGATTTGGTGGGAGAAGGAAATGCGGGGATCCGTTTTTCCTCCTACAAGCAAATTAAATCCCGAGATTTGGATGGAACAAAGAAAGGCACAAATTAAGCTAATACCCCTAAATGATCGAGATTAAAAGTCCATTAACCATAAAGTCACACCGAAATTGAAGAAAAAGGGATGTGGCCTTTTTTTATTATTTTTTTTATTTGCTGCGATGCAGGATTACAGTGTCGGATATGTGCTAACTCTGTGTGCTGCTTTCCTTAGCCAAGATCAAATGCAACATCGTTCTTCATATTTCTTGACTTTAGGATCATTATGGCTCCAAATGTCACCTTTGGACGTGAGATAAGTGGCAAGTAGGACAAAATTGCCCTTGTTGCGCTTGGTATCATTTATGTATCAGTGTCAACTTTCAGGCCTCGTAACTTTTTCCTTTCAATGAATTTGTCAGCCCATGAGATGACATTAGAGCTAAAGATCTTTGCTTTTATATGAAACAAAGTTCATTAGGAACAAGTTCCTAAATTTCCAACATGTCAATGGTCTGACCGACCTTAATCTTCGCAGTCTATTTGTAAAATTCTATGGCCATACTGCAAAGCACTATATAGATTTAGGATATATCTCGGTTTTCCCCTTAGTTTTCAACCTTAAAGTTGATTTTAAGATTTGCTTGTAGGTTACTGTGGCAAGGTTTTCTTTCTATGAGAACTGTAGGACCCCTGCCAATAGCTCCTTCTAGAGACCATGCCATAAGAACTTTGTTGTTGATGCCTTGATGAAATTAAACCCCCAAGGATTCAACTGTAAGCAGAGAGTAGCCATTCATGCTCAAACTTCCTTATTAGTTAATTTTGAATTGGGCCGTCAATATTACTCCCTCTGTCTCAGCTAAATCTGTACATTTGATTAAAACCTTCCTCACAGAAGAAAGAATGTAAAGAATCAGTTGAGACAGAGAGAATTTTATAGTCTACCCATATACATTTGTTGTACGCCTTACCGAGAGTTGTTCTGATCAATTTGCTTGCCTATTGCTGAAATTATAAACAAGGTTCCCTTTGAAGAATTTCTTAAATGGGCTTTATTGTATTTCAAGGTCCTTTAACCTTGTTGATTTTCTGGTGGGTGGGGATTCAGATATCATCAAGGACATTACACGTACCATGGGATGCTGCTGGTTGTTTGTGCCCTGTGGGTGACTTTTTCAACTATGCCTGTCCTGGAGAAGAATTAGCTGCCATTGGAGCTTCCAAGAGTTATGTCAATGACACAGAGGATCAAGATCTAGACGGGGAGCAATTTACCGAGAGGTTAACTGATGGTGGCTATGAAGAAGAGTTTGCTGCTTATTGCTTTTATGCCAAGAAAAACTACCGAAAGAATGAGCAGGTAAGATGCTTGACTGGTCTAGGAGTGGAACAAATTGATGAGAAATGATAAATAAAAAAGTGTCGAATAAACTTTAACTCGATTGTAAAGACGAATCTTTTCAGTCCGTCTCCCTTTTGATCAAGATAAGAAAAGTTCATCCACAATCCACCAGTGTCTCTTGATTTGTTTTGCCAACCTCATCTGCGAATCCATCTGCTTTTAGATTACTCTTGCCAAGTTGCTGTAATCAGATTACTGTGTTGTCTTATCCTGTTGATGAGAGTGTTGATTGTTTCCACTATCAGTAAGACGGACGTTAATAATGAGGAAGCCAGGTTTAGATGGTCAAGGGTGCAGTAGTATAATTGTAGATTTGTAGGGGATATGGCTTAAGTTCCCGACACGTGAGGCACAAGAAGCTACCAGCCACTACTAGTCGCTTCACTCCACCGTTGTTGATCTAGTTCATGGTTAAGCATATTAATCTATTTCTTTTTTGTTAGTCATCAGATTTTAGCTGCCACAATTTACACAAGTTGGCTTGAGAAAGTTTTATGGTGACTAGTCTAATAGTAAAAACCAACTTTTTCCCCTCATCCACGCAGGTTTTGCTAAGCTACGGGACATACACAAACTTGGAGCTTCTTGAACATTATGGCTTCCTTCTTAATGAAAATCCAAATGACAAGGTCTTCCTTCCATTCGGACAGGACATACATGCCTGCCATTCATGGCCTTCAGATTCACTCTACATCCAACACGATGGAACACCTTCATTCGCGCTACTCTCTGCATTGCGATTGTGGGCCACTCCTACGAACCAGAGGAAAGCCGTCTCTTATCTCGCCTTTTCAGGGTCGCTGCTTTCTTCAGAGAACGAGAAAAAAGTTATGACGTGGATTATATCAAATTGCCAGGCTATTATGAGAAGTCTTCCCTCAAACATAGAGGACGATAAGTTAATATTCAGCGCAATCAACAAGGCTGAAGAAGCTCAGTCCATTGAGATTCCCAACAATGTATCTTCTGTAACTTCTATGGAGTTTCGGAAATTTACAGAATCAATGGCTTTCGGAAATGGAGAAAGCGAAGCTGTTCCGCGTCCTTTGTTGAAGGTCAAGATGTGTATGGAAAGATGGAAATTGGCCATTCAGTGGAGGCTCAGGTACAAGCAAACTATTCTCGATTGTATTTCATTTTGCTCTCAAATTATTGAGAACAATACCTCGAAAAATAACGCAAAAAATGTCGTAGATCGGATTACTTTTTTGAAGAATTAGTTTGATGCAAATTAGCACATACAAAGAAATAGTGGTTCACATAGTTGAATCCCATTATTAGATTTAGAGTATCACAAATTCTCATTTAAGACAGGAGAGTATTAGGAAGCTTTGTATGGGTCTGGTTGGATAAAAAAATTTCAATAGTGAAATAAATTAAACTTCAAGTTACCCACAGTGACAGTTTGTAAATCATACTCCGATATTTATGATTAATTATCGTGAAAAATACTCGGTCAAGAAATGTGCACGGTCTGAAGCAGTTTTTCCCGAGTATTCCTACTAATCCTATTGTACTCAACTATACCCTTCAAATTATTCTGCACTCATCACTAGTTGAGCCGTTAAGGGACCTGTTCCTCAAGTGTCAAAATTTGTTAAAAATTGGGGGAACCTGCTTGTAAAAGGCGTTTTTTACCTGCCGTTTTTTTTGGGAAATCGGCTAGTAAAAGGCGCTTCTTACCAGCTGATTTTTCCTATTTCCGATTCCGACTGCCTGGAGAATGTCAGTAGACGTTCATGCTCCCTTTACTTGCAGACAGTAGACTGCACCAAGTTTTCACTGTTGTGATTATGGGTATTGTTGGACCAATTTGATAGTTTTGATAATGACATGTGTTTACGTAATAATTTGTTTTACTCGATATATCATATGCGTGTAATTGTGTGATTTAGTCTTATTATAGCTAGCAACAATTATGAGAAGAAAGATCAAAGTTAGACATAACTTTGATAAAGTATGTGAGACAAAGTTATAACAAATTCAGTAATAACTTTGGAAGTGAACATGGAAGTTATAGCTAACCAGGCATAACTTTAAAGAAAATCGCTTCAAACAAGATCTACATCAAACTAGACCTGGCAAACGGGTCAACCGGGTCGGGTTCGGGTCGGGCCAGTTCAGGTCGGGTCAGTTCGGGTCTCTCGTTGATTTCGGGTTAATTCGGGTCGGGTCGGGTCATTTCGGGTTTCGGGTTTGTTTCAGGTTTGTTGTCGGGTCCGTTTCGGGTCAATCGGGTCGGGTTATTTCGGGTCGGGTCATTTTCGGGTCAAAGAATAAGAGACAAAATGCCATTGTAAGTCTTTTCGGTTCAATTAAAGTTATGTTTTGTCGGGTCATTTTCGGGTTGAGTGGTTTTGGATCGGGTTATTTTCGGGTCGGGCCAGTTACGGGTCAAGAAAGATCGGGTCATGTTCGGGTCGGGTCGGGTCCAATCGGGTTTCGGGTCACATTTGGGTGTTGTAGTTCGGGTCAATTTCGGGTCACGGGTCGGGTCATTCGGGTCGGGTCAATCGGGTCGGGTTGCTTTTGCCAGGTCTACATCAAACTACACAAGACTCGAGATGGAGGGTCTTTGTGATCAAGATGAAGAGATGATCCGTATACTGAAGATCTTTGTGAAGATTAGATAGTATAGGTCGTCATTCGGTAACTATTCCATTCGAGAGATTTTATGTTCAAAGTTATAGCTTTAGTCTATGACTTTGGATGATAAAATATTGATGCATGATTTTGGAAATAAAAAGTTTTGAAATGTTTTCAAAAGTGAGAGTATTTTATATTTATCAATTATTTTAATAGAGAATATATTTAGGAGATTCTATTGGTTAGTAATACAACTTATGAGTTGTCATGCTACCTAGGGTTTCTAATATATTCTATCTTAATTTGTTGTTAACCTAATTAGCCCACCTAGTGTTTGAGCCACCTAGGGTTTCGTGAAACCTAGTGTTTGTGCCACCTAGGGATGCGTGCCTCCTAGGGTTTCGTGAGCTAGGTGAATCCGGCCTCCTTAGGCTTGTTTCTCTAGTTTACCTAATCTAGGATTCTACTATATCTTTACAACAATATTTTGAGATATTAAGATAAATATATTTCTATAAGATAAACCAAATAATATTTTGAAATAAAGATATTTCTTAAAGATAAGCAAATATTATTTTATGATAAGATAAGTATCTTTATTAAATATTATACTAGGGTTTTAGATCTTCTATGATTCTACTACTATAAATACTCATTCATATGCAAATTGCAAAACACACGAAATACACATATTTTACACGGCTATATATTTTACTAGTGTTGATTTTCAAAATCGTTTTAAAGCAAACCTTTGAGCAAATATTTATTATTTTTAGAGTTTGTTTTTAAAAGAGTTGTGCATCAATTATTATCAATCGCTTGAGTGAAATACGTTATTGGAAAATAGTACATCATTATAAGCTTACAATTCTTTAACGGGAATTTGTGTGAGTTATATTGTACTTTCTTATTAGCGTAAGATAGTATAAGCAAAATTACCATAAGCATAAATAAATAAAATTACCATTAGGGTAATTATGAAAAGTAGGTGTATGCTAGGTGTAAGATAAATAAGTGTGTACTAGGTGTAAGGTAAGTAGGCTACATAAGTGTCTTAGGCAATATGCCAAGTGTAGCATTAAGGCATGCAAGGTGTATGAGCATGCTTATCATGTAAGTAGTATAAATAGACATGCTTGGTACCATAGAAAATGAAGCTAAGTGAAATAAAAACCCTTCTCATATAAAATCCTTTGTAATCCTCTCTTGTCAATAATAAAAGTCTTAGTCTATAATATTGATCCTAATAAACCTTCTTTGTGATTGTACTTACTATGTGTTCGTAATCTTAGAGTATTTAGCGATACTCACATTGAGTTATAATCATAGTGTTGATTATACGAGTTGGTTGGTAATTTTTGTAATCCGTAGAAAGGTACTAAAAATTATTAATCGAGAATAGTGGACGTAGGTTTCAACGTGTGAAACTGAACCACTTCAAAAATCGTGTGCCTCTCTCTTATCTCTTTACTTTTCGTTATTTAGTTATTCGCGCTTACTTTGATTAATTAATTAGTTGATTTTAATTCATAAGATCAAATAATTAATTACATATCATATAAATAAAAAAAGTGGGGCTAGTTTTTAATACTCAATTCACCCCCCCCCCCCCTCTTTCGTATTCGATCAATAGACTCTACAATTGGTATCAGAGCATCGTGCTCTTGATTGCCTTACAGCAAGGAGTCTGATCCATTTATCTTTTTATTTTTATTTATTTTCCGCTGCATTTAATTTTATTTTAATGGATTCCAAACATCTGAAGTGTCCCGTATTCGATGGGAAGAACTACAGTCTATGGAAAAATATGATGACCCATTTCATTAAGGGTAACGATTGGGAGTGTTGGCTAATCATTAAGAATGGTCCTAATAAGATCATGCTTGGAACGGCCACTGACACTTCTATCGAAAAGAAAGAAGATGACTATGTTGAGGCAGATTATAAGAAAGCTGAGAAAAATTCAAAGGCTATTAGTCTGTTGCAAAACGGCATGACCCATACTGAATTTGATCGTTTTTCATCTAGTTCTACTGCCAAGGAAATATGGGATGGTCTTGAGTTAGCTTATGAGGGGACAACTGTTGTCAAAAAGCAACGTATTGCACTACTTATGCGAAAATACGAAATGTTCTCCATGGAACAAAATGAATCGCTTGACAGCATGTCCACTCGCTTCTCTAGTATCATTAATGAATTGAAAAATCTTGGAAAAACTTTTGACTCCGAGGAAATTGCCAGGAAGATCCTTAGAAGTCTATCTAAACGATGGAGACATAAGGTGACGGTAATTGAGGAATGTAAAGACCTATCTGATCTATCTTATCAAGAGCTACTTGGAACCCTAATGGCTCACGAGATTACTCTTGATGAAGATGAGGCAAATGATAGTAATAGCAAGAAAGTGGCTCTACAAGCCGAATCCAGTGAAAGACATGATTCAGATCTTGAAGATGAAACAGTGTTATTTGCTAGACGTTTTAAGAAAAAATTCTTTAATAAACCACAAGGGAAAACGTTTAACAATAACACTAACAAATCTTACAAAAAGTCAATTGAGTCAAAAGGGTCTCTTTCAAGTCGTGGTTGCTTCAAATGTGGGGATAATGATCACATGATCAAGGATTGCCCCACATGGAAGAAAATCAAAGACAAAAATCAACGAGACAAAACCAAGAAGGAATTCAAGCAAGTAATGATGGCTTATTGCTGGGGAGATCTCGACACAGAGGACGACGAGTCAGAGGAAGAGGAAGTCGCCAACTTATGTCTAAGCAACGTCAGTCTTGACCTAATTTCTGATAGTGACAATGAAAGCGAATCCGAGATGTGTCTTGTTGGCAACTCAGATTCAGAACCAGATTCAGAAGATGATGAAGAGATAATAGTGAAAGAAAACAATCTTTGGTATCTCGACAGTGGCTGTTTGAGACACATG
>JAIUZE010007089.1:0-49329 GCA_022085475.1 Heliosperma pusillum | reverse complement strand
TGTAATGGCAAAGGGCATTGGAAACGCAATTGCCCCAAATACTTGAAAGACAAGAAGGACGGTTGTGTGACAACGTCAGGTAAAATTCTTTCATCACTCTATATGTTAGATATTAACTTTACTAGTACATCTTCTTGGGTATTTGATACCGGTTGTGGTTCTCACCTTTGTAATCATGTACATGGGCTGAAAGACGCGCAAGCACTAGCCAAGGGTGACGTGGACCTGCGCTTGGGAAATGGAGCTAAGGTAACCGCAGTTTCCGTGGGCACCTACGTTCTTCTTTTGCCTAATGGTTTAGAGTTGTATTTAAATAATTTCTATTATGTACCAACTCTTACCAAGAACATTATCTCCATTTCCGTGTTAGACATGGAAGGATTTTCATTTTGTATTAAGAACAATTGTTGTACTTTTTCTTTAAATGAAATGGTTTATGGCGAGGCCATTTCTATTGGAGGTATTTATGTTCTAGATATTGCAAAAGATGTCTATCATGTAGAAAACAAGAAGCTCAAAACAGGTGAACCTAATCAATCATACCTTTGGCATTGTCGTTTAGGGCACATAAACGAACGACGCATAAAGAGACTTGTTTCATCTAAAGTACTCAAACCATTCGATTACGAATCTTATGGTGTATGTGAATCTTGTCTTCTAGGCAAGATGACTCGTGCTCCTTTTATGGGCAAAGGGACACGAGCAAGTGAAGTATTAGGACTTATACATACAGATGTATGCTGTCCAATGACTATTCAAGCTTGAGGTGGTTATCACTACTTCATCACTTTTACCGACGAGTTGAGTAGATATGGATGTGTCTACTTGATGAGGCATAAAAGTGATACTTTTGAAAAATTCAAAGAATTTGAAAATGAAGTAGATAACCAATTGAATAAAAAGATTAAAGCCCTACGATCCGATCGTGGTGGTGAATATTTGAACAATGAATTTGATTCACACCTAAAAGATTTTGGTATAGTATCACAATGGACTCCTCCTGGGACACCTCAATTAAATGGTGTGTCCGAAAGGAGAAATCGAACTTTATTAGATATGGTTCGATCTATGATGAGTCTGACAGAGCTTCCTGATTATTTTTGGGGTTTTGCTATCTTATCTGCAATATTTTCACTAAATCGAAGCCCGTCTAAAGCGGCAAACAAGACTTCATATGAGATATGGACAGGGAAAGTCCCTTATTTTTCGTTTATGAGAATTTGGGGATGCGAGGCTTTTGTTAAGAATAAGTCTGGCGATAAACTCGCACCCAAATCTGACAAATGTCTTTTTTTAGGATATACAAAGGAATCACGTGTTTATTACTTCTACAATAAACACGAGGACAAAGTGTTTGTGTCTCGTGATGCAGTCTTTTTAGAAAATGATTTTATTTCTAAAAGATAGAATGGGAGAAAATTTGAACTTGATGAAGTCCAAGAGACACAAACCAAAAAGGACGATGAGAAAAACTTTCCCTCTTTTGGTATTATAGAGGAAGGTGATGACTATAATGTGTTACTTTTTGAAAGTAACGAACCTACTACCTACAAAGCAGCCATTTCTAGTCCCGACTCAAAGCTATGGCTAGGAGCCATGCAATCCGGAATGGATTCTTTGTTCGACAATCAAGTATGGGACTTGGTTGATTTACCAAAGGAGGTAAGACCTCTTTAGTGTAAGTGGATCTACAAGATCAAAAGTGGCATAGATAAACATAATGATGTTTACAAAGCTAAATTGGTGGGAAAAGGTTTCACCCAAGTTCATGGTCTTCACTATGACGAAACCTTCGCCCCAGTCGCCATGCTTCGATCCATAAAGATTATCTTAGCGGTTGTCGCATTTCATAATTATGAGATTTGGCAAATGGATGTCAAAACCGCCTTCTTGAATGGGATTCTAGAAGAGGAAGTGTACATGACACAACCTGAAGGTTTTTTGGATCCATCAAACCCTAAGAAGGTATGCAAACTTAAGAGATCGATCTATGGTCTTAAACAAGCATCCAGGAGTTGGAATCATCGTTTCGATCATGTAATTAAACAAAATGGTTTCGCTCGAAGTGTCGAGGAACCATGTTTATACATGAAGTTTAGTGGGAGTAAAGTAACTTTTCTAGTCTTGTATGTAGATGACATACTACTCATTGGGAATGATATTCCAATGTTCACTTCTGTGAAGGAGTGGCTAGGGATACATTTCCAAATGACAGACTTAGGAGAAGCCCAGCGCATCTTAGGTATCCGAATCTATAGGAATAGATCCAAAAGGATACTAGCATTAAGTCAAGAAACTTATATTGATAAGATTCTTGTTCGGTTCAACATGAAAGAATCCGAGGGAGGCTTTCTTCCTATGGGAAGTGGGATCACTTTGTGCATGTCAGAGTGCCCTACCAACCCCGAGGAGATTGAACGCATGAAATTGATCCCTTACGCATCTGTTGTTGGATCAATCATGTATGCTATGATGTGCACTCGTCCCGATGTTTCATATGCTTTGAGCATGACAAGTCGTTACCAAGCAAATCCAGGTGAGAGTCACTGGATAGCCGTAAAGAACATCCTTAAGTACTTGAGAAGGACTAAGGATTTGTTCTTAGTGTTTGGAGGCAAGACTGAGTTACGTGTAAAAGGTTACACAGATGCCAGTTTCCAAAGAGATAGGGATGATATGAAATCTCAATCCGGCTACGTTTATATAATGAATGAAGGAGCTGTTTGCTGAAAGAGTTTCAAGCAAAGCGTTACAGCGGATTCTACAACAGAAGCAGAGTACCTTGCAGCGTCTAAAGCTGCAAAGGAAGCTGTGTGGATTCGGCAATTTTTGGAAGGACTAACAGTAGTCCTACTGCAAAAGATCCTATCACAATTTATTGTGATAACAGTAGGGTTATTTTTCAAGCAAAAGAGCCTAAGTCTAGTAACAAGTCTAGACATGTACTTAGGAAATATCATGTAATTAGAGATTACGTGGACAGAAAAGAAATTGACATTTGTAAGGTTGGGACAGATGACAACATTGCTGATCCTTTAACCAAGCCTTTATCAAAGGCTAAGCATGATGGTCATGTCGTCACAATGGGATTGAGACGTGTACCAGAATTCCTTTAGATTATGTAATATGTAATAATTGAATTTTGTATTAATTATTTCATATATGATAATTGCATTCATTGTTCGAGTTTTATTATAAACTCTTTTATTTAGTTTGACTAAATTTAATACTTTGTTTATCCGAATAGATTGTAAGACAATGTTGGACCCTATTCAAGTGAATAGGACGAACTTAGTATTTTGTCTCTAGTCACTCAATGAGGTGACGTCTCGAAGTGACTAGATTGTAAGTCGATCGATGGTTGGTTCAACACCATGAGGTCATGGAGATGACTGGTCGTTTACATAGACAGACTGTATGACACTCTGTCGGACAGTGACATTTGTAGAGACCCTTAAATCAATTATTTGATGCCTGGTCGTGGCACGGTCTTTTATCTTATTCCTATGAGTCGATTCTTTAGACTAGCGACCGTCTATTTGAGTCGGTGCAGTTTCCGATTGGTTTTGGTTGATGTTCTAGGTCGTGCCGTAAAAGGAGGCTGATGGACATCTTCTGGATCATGATGATCTGCATCATACAGAGTAGATGAATCAACAGGAATTGTCCACCCACGTTGGGTACAAACATCTTTAGGCCACTCGAGGAGAAGTTACTGTAAATGCGTGGCCACGCTCGGAAAGAGAACTATGGTAGATTTTCCGGTCAGACAGTTACTCTCCCTATCGAGAAAACCACTCTAGATATAATCAATCGCAAGTGCGACCTGAAAGACACATTGTGTTGAGTGGAAGATGTGATAAAGAGACAAGAAAATTGGTGACGCACACTTGTGTCAGACAAGTGGGAGATTGTTTGAGTAGGTTTCCTCCACAATAGTGCGCCACATAATAAATCTTATTAAGGAATATAATTGGGATATTTATTGACTATATAAATGATTAGTCAGTTGATTAACGTAAATCAATAACGGTTGGCTGACTAGAGTTTGACGTTATTGTCGTATGACGGCGGTGATCAACTGATCCCTTTCGGTCACACCTATGGGGTGAAATCCAAATAGTAACTAATTATTTGTATATGATACAGTTAATTAGTCCATTACATATATTCGATATGTACGAGAGTTAATTGTTAGAAATTGAGTTAAGAACTCAAATTCGATTAAGTTTATTTTTCAATTATGCAATAATTGACTAATAAATTTATATCTTTTTTTTTAATATGATTAAATAAGATTTAACTTAGTAATTAATCGTTAAATTACTAAAATAGTTGAGGTTTTGAGATGGAGGTAATTAGTTAATTATATTTACAAAGAGTTGTAAAATAAATTAACTAAGCATTGTTGGACCCATTATATATTGATATAATGGTAAAATATTACTTAAAATGTTAAGTACATACTTCCTCCCTTCAACTCCACTCTACCACTTTCATTTTTGCACACTATTCATGAGTCGGCATCTAATTGCAATTTTCTCTCAATATATAAGTGAAAATATATTCATGTGTGATCTTGTTTGATTCGTCTTTACGAGTACATTATTAGTATCCAACTTTTATAATTTTTGCAAACACGTAGCTAACGATATTTACCGCGTAAAACACGTCTCGGCAAACGTGAAAAAACAATTTGGTAGAGTGGAGTTGAATGGAGTAAGTATTATTTATTAATTTGTGTCATATAATTGTTATATGATCAAATTAACACTTAATTATATAAGATAATTAAGCATATGATTAATAAGTATTTGTGGGACAAATATCAAAAATCAAAATAAACTAAATAAGGCCTCACATGGCCGGTCATGGTAGTGTTGGTAAGGTGATGATGGTTGCTTTTGTTCATGCTCACAAGTCACATGTGATTATGACATGAATAGTAACCTAAAATCACTTCATTCAACACTACACTCTACCACTTTGCATGTGAATTAAAATAAGCAAAATAAGCCCCTTATGGGGCTTGTCATGACCGGCCATATTGTCTTTATAAGGGCAATATGGTTGTTCATTTCATTTGTTCATTCTTGCTTATTTTCTCATACATCTCTCAAAACTCATCTTCTCACTAAAACTCTCATAATACTAATATTTACAAAGTATTACTAGTGTAGTAATATATTCTAATATTAGTAGCATAATATCTATCTTATTATCTAGTTAATAATAAGGATAGATTATTTGGTATCATCTTGGTGCAACTTGAAGGAGGTCTTCTAATTTGGAGATTGTTCTTGTTCATCCATATTTATAGCTCAAGAACAACAAGAAGGAGTTCTTGTTGTGCCCATTTAATTTCCATATCAATGTGAGGAAATTTCTTCTTTTATATAAATGTCTTTATATTTGCATGCATGTTACATAGATCATTAAATACTAAATTAACAAGTAATTTAGTAACTAATTAGAAGAGTCTAATTAAGGTCTATGGACTTTCAAGTTGAACGCACGATAATTGATTCCTATTGCTTCCGCTGAAGGATCAATTATATACGCTGTGATGTATGCTCAATTTGACATTTCGTATGTTTTGAGCATGACGAATCATTTGCAATCAAATTCAAGTGAGAGTCATTTGATAGCCATAAAGAGCATCCTTAAGTACTTGCGAAGGACTTAAGATATGTTCCATGTGTTTGGAGTTTACAGAGAGTTGTGTGTAAGGGGTTACACAGACTTCAGTTTCCAAACTAATAAAAGTGATTTGAAATCACGAACAGGCTGTGGTTTATAGAAGATTTATCTGTTGGAAGAGTACCAAGCAGAAAGGACTATTGGAAAGGTTCCAAGTAGGAGTGACATTTCCAAATAAATGTCATGTATCCATTGGAAGTGTTCCAGGCAGGTAATCATTGCGGTTTTCACAAACAGAAATGGAGTACATTGGATCATTTGATGATGCATATGAAAGTAGCATGGATTCGACATTATTGGAGGGACTAGAAGTAGTTCATATAGTTGTATATCCTATCCCATGATACTGGTAAAACAGTGGGAGCTACCTTTAGGCCAAGGGGCCTAAGTTTAGATTCAGACCTAGACACGTACTCAGTAAGTTTTATGTAATATGAGATTACGTAGACAAGAGGAAATAGCAATAAAAAAGATGGGAAAGATGCAAGTGTTGCTTATCCATTAGCCATGACTTATGCAGGCTGAACATGATAGTCATGTCATTTCAATGGGGTTGAAATATGTACCTGAATTGCTAGAGATTATGAGATATGAAATTATTGATAGCGTATCAATTTTTCCAAATAGTAGATAATTGCATTCATTGTTAGAGTTTCATTTAAAACTCCTTATTTAGTTTGATTAAATTTTAATACTTTGTTTATCCGAATTGGTTGAAAGAAAAGTTGAACCCAATTCAAGTGAACATGATGAACTCAGTGTTTTGTCCCTAGTCACTCATTTGATGTGACATCTCGAAGTGACTAGATTGTAAGTCGATCGATGGTTGGTTCAACACCATGGGGTCATGGAGATGACTGGTCGTTTACATAGATAGACTGTGGAGACACTCTGTCGGGGAGTGACCATGATAGAGTCCCTTATCAAAATTGTTGAAGCCTGGTCGTGGCAGGGAT
The DNA here is from genome assembly GCA_022085475.1 of Heliosperma pusillum. NCBI lineage: Eukaryota > Viridiplantae > Streptophyta > Magnoliopsida > Caryophyllales > Caryophyllaceae > Heliosperma > Heliosperma pusillum. Next base: position 42,673 of record JAIUZE010007089.1, on the reverse strand, counting down.
TTCTATTTTATTCCTATGAGTCAATTCTTTAGACTGGCGATCATTTACATGAGTCGGTGTAGTTTCCGATTGACTTTGGTGTTTGTCCTAGGTCGTGCCGTGAAAGGAGGCCGATGGACATCTTCTGGGTCATGGTGATCTGCATTATACAGTATAAGTTGGGTCAACAGGAATTTTCCACCCACGTTGGGTATTAACATCTTCAGGGCCACTTGAGGAGAAGTAACTCAAAATGCGTGGCCACGCTCGGAAGTGATCTCTGGTTTATTTTCCGGTCAGACAGTTACTCTTTAGTTCAAGAAACCACTAAATATATAAATATTAAATCACAAGTGAGACATGAAAGACACCTTGTGATGAGTGGGAGGATGTGACGTAAAAGAGACAAGAGAATCGGTAGCACACAACTTGTCGAGACAAGTAGGAGATATTGTAGGAGGAGGAGTCCTCCACAATAGTGTTGCTACATGCACAACTTGTATCACACAAGTGGGAGATTGTTGGAGTAAGTGTCATCCACAATAGTGCATTTATATAATAAAACTCATTTGGAATATACGTGGCATGATTAGTATATTTTGATACTGCACGTCAGTTGATTAACGTAAATCGGTAACGCTCAGCTGACTAGAGTTAGACGTCATTGTCGTATGACGGTGATGATCAACTGATTCCTTTAGGTCACACCTATAGGATGTGAGCCAAATAGAATACTAATTATTTGTATATGATACAGTTTAATTAGCACATTACATATATTTGATATGTACGTTTTGTTACGAGAGTTATTTATTGGAAATTGAGTTAGGAACTCATTCTACTTAAGTTTATTAGTCAATTATACAATAGCTGACTTAATAAATTTTACGTCTTATTTAATACGATTAAATAATATTTAATTTAGAGATTAATTGTTAATTCATTAAATTAGATGACGTTTTGTAATATTTTGCGGTAAAGGTAATTAGTTAATTATATTTACAAGGAGTTGTAAAATAAATTAACTGGGTATCGTGGGACCTATTATATATTGATATAATGGTAAAATATCACTTAAAAGTTAAGTGCATATTGTTTATTAATTTTTGTCATATAATTGTTAAATGATCAAATTAACACTTAATTATATAAGATAATTAAGCATATGATCATAAGTATTTGTGGGACAAGTATCAAAATTAAATATGGACCATTTTAGCTACATGTGAGCCGAAATTGTGCTCATGTAGAGCAATGATGATTGTTTTTATTTTATTAGCACACTTATTCACATGATAGTGACATTGGCTACACTACTTTAATCATTTTGTACAAACCAACACATAAAGCATTTGTATGTGATTTAAAATTAGGCACATATATACCCACTTGTGTGGGTTGTGCCGTGAGATTGCAAAAGAAAAAGAACAAGAGTTGTTCTTGTTTCTTGCTCATGCTTTTAATTCATGTTTCATCTCTTTAACTCTCAATAAACTAATATTCATTTATATTACTAGAGTAGTAATATTATTTATATTAGTAAAAGGTGAAATAATAGTAGAGATTATTTGGGTTGATTCTTGGGTGCAACAAGAAGAAGACCTTCTACTTTGGAGGTTGGTTCATGGAGGATCATTCACTAATTGCATGCTCAAGAACAATAAGAAGGAGTTCTTATTGTGCCTCTATTTAACCGAAAATTTCTCATTGTAAGGAAATTTCATCTTATCTTTATATTTATGCTTTTATATTTGCATGCATGATAACTAGATCCTAAATCATTAAGTTAAGCTAATTTAATGAACTAATTAGAGGAGTCTAATTAGAGGTCTAGGACTTTCAGAAAGATGCTTCGATGTCTATAATCTGGAAGTTATCCTTTCGCTCAATTAGCCCAGTGGCTATGGTAAGGTTGACTAATCCTTCTACCTTTCGCCGTGTTCTGTCGTATGCTCGAACACCTTGGTTAGTAGGACTCCAATCTGACTCTTTCATGCCTAATTTACGTCCCGTTTTCAATGGTATGACATAGACTGCGGAGCCATCATCTACCAAAGTCATTGGTACATTCTTTTTCAGACATGTTATGGTGATATACCAAGTTGACTATATCGTCAGGTGTAGAGTCGTTTGCTACATTCAGTTTTGTCAATGCTTGCAGCAAAGCTTGGCGATGAAGAAATGAACTTGCAACTTGTTGCCAGACTGAAAGATAAGCCTTTCTCTTTTGTAGTTGCTTAAGTAGATGGTCACTAGATGTACCTTAGCTGTCATTTGGTGTGACGACATTGGTGTTGGTAATTGGACCATCAGTTGTAGGATTGTTTTGAGGGACGCTTTAAAAAGGACGTCCTGAGCGAGTGCAATAGTCTATATCTTGGTCTTCGTTATTTCTGACTTGAGGATGTTTGAAGAGGTATTCGTCTTCATTGTCATCAGCCCATATCCCATTGATAGTTTTGGAATCTCTTAACCGAGTGATTTCAGTTTCTAGGGTGATTATTCGATTGACTAGATTGTCACATATCATGATAACCTCTCACATTGTAGAAAGAACTGGAAATTGTGGTGTATTTTGTTGCGGCGTGACACCCATAATGCGTAGTGATGTCGTCATGGTTTCAAGCTTTATGACTTGTCTACTCACACTCCAAGCCCATGCGATGAATTCATCGATGGTAGGAGAGATGATGGAATATATTCTCTCATTTTCGAGCATATTGACCTCGTCTTCGACAGGGGACATGAGATGTGATCAATCCGATTCCTCGTCTGTGATCCTTAGAAATCCAAGAGGACTCTTGGTGTTGTTGGGCTTGCTACCAGGAGGTAGGGGTAGAGGACCGTCTTCAATCATATCTTAAATGACATGTTTTAGCTTATATAACTTTTCTGTGTCATGCCCTTTACCCCTATGATACTCGCAGTACGAGTTCTTATCCCATAACTTATTTTTCTTTTCTGGCTCAGGTGTAGGTCTATGGGTTGTAGTTTGCCTTATTGTGATAGTCTTTTCAAGGCATTGGTGTAGGTGTCACCAGTGTTGGTGAACTTCCTTGGTTGGCTATTCTTTTTAGGTGTTTCAACAAGGTTGACCTCTACAGTTTTGTTGGCGGGCCCATAAGAACTGATCGTTGAGCCTTGATACCCACGACCTACCATTTTGGACAAGAGCCCTTTACGGATATCGTCTTCAATTCTACTACCTAATACGGTCAAGTCTTTGAAAGACTTTATGTTTTTGTACCTTAGATGGTTTACATAGATAGGTCTTAAGTTGTCTAAGAACGTTTCCATGAGAAAGTGAATTATGGACATGATATAATGATTGATTGTATGATTAATTGTTTGTGTGGTTATAGAAAGTGAATTGTGTTTATAGAAAGTGAATTATGGACATGATATAATGATTGATTGTATGATTAATTGTTTGTGTGGTTATTTATGCTTATGATTCACATGTTTAATTGCATTAAATATTTATGTCGTTATTCTATTTTTAATTATCCATTGGGTGTGTGAACTAGGGATTCAAATCGCAAACCCTAGCGTCATTGGTGGTAGCGCGGCCGTGGGGTTGACGTGCCCTAGGGTTTCGGCCTCCTCCTTGTGGGAGAGGCTAGGGTTTGTTTATGTTGAGAAATTAGGGTTTTGGTTTATCTCCTTAAGGTTATAGCATATTAAACTATAACTTTTCATGTAAGCTACCTAGGTTATACCTGTTTAAGCTATAACTTTGAAAGTGACGTTATGGTGTGGTGTACTACAACAAGACTCGTTGTGGTGACATGGCGGTTTGTACCGTGGAGTCCACCCCTCGGTGATGGTGTTATAGAGGACTAACCCATGACGGAAGAGAGTTATTGTTAATGATACTATAAACTCGCACATATAAGGTTATAGCTTGAAGTGCTATAACTTTACTAAAGTTCAATGAAGGTTATAGCTGAAGGTACTATAACTTTGCTGAAGTTAAGTGAAGGTTATAGTTGATGATATTATAACCTGACACGCTTAACTAAGGTTATAAGTGGTGTACTATAACTCTGCCAGAGTTAAGCGAATGTTATGGTTGATGATACTATAACCTAACAAGCTTAACCAAGGTTATAGTTGGGGTTACTATAACTTCACTAGGGTTGACTGAAGGTTATAGTAGAAGGTACTATAACATTGAGCTGTTATATGCTTCTGTGTCTGGGGTTATGGTAGTTCGAACTATAACATGCCCTTTGAGGTATAATGTTATAGGTCAAGATACTATAACATTTGGTCATCTGTGCTTGCTTATGTGTGGCGTTATGGTTATTTGAACTATAACACTATGTTTGCATATTCTAATGATTACTCTTACTCATTCGATTGGTTGAGCAGTCATTTATATTGTTCTTGAGTTGAGTCGTGACGTTGTTCACGCATTGTTCGACATCATTTATATTGTTCTTATATTGAGTATTGACGTTGTTCACGCAGTGGTTGGTACGATCAGTTATATTGTTTCTGGTTAAAGAGATGACGATAGTATCAGTTATATACTATCGTAATGAACCAACGCTGCCCTTTGGGGATTTGTTTATTTTGGTCTGTGTTTGGCATTGGTCAGAGGCAGTTCGTTATACGCTCTGGTCCCCTTCTGTCGTTCGATGTACAGTTAATGCATCGAGGGTTTGGCCAGGTCTTAGACATATATGCAGCGTGTAACACACGCAAATGTAGCCTATTTTTATAGTAAAAATATTATACGGATACTTTTCAGCGAAATTTAGTTTTAGTTTAGAATTAAATTTCCTGTGTCTAATTTAGAATTTCCGAGTTCGTATTTGGACTTTACGCGAGATTTCGAGTAAGTTACGTCTTAAGACGTTTTTGGCTTTTTCTCATGTTTTCCACTTACTCCTTCATATACTCCCTCATAACCCTAACTCCCTCACATTCACTCTTCTTCTTCCACACCAAGTAAACTTCATAACTCTAGCCTCCATATTTGCTCAAGTCTTAATATCGATCCTACGCCTTCATTTCTCACTCAAATTCATAAAAGTTCGTCTTATTCTTTCCCACTCATCGTCCTCTATCTGAATGTGTAATAAAATTACCGTGTTTCTCGCTTTTCAAATTATCTGTCTTTCTCAAAGGTGAATTATATTCATCTTTTATTATCCAATTGTAGGTGGTGACCTCCAAGACCCCGACAAAGACTACTTCTTGATAGAAGAGGACATCGACGTGGATTGAAGACGCAAAAAGGTAACGGTGAAGGGTTACTCGATATCATATACATGTTTTATGTGTTTTATATGTTAGTAATCGTATTTAGAATAGGATTAGTAATCATAGGAATTGTATTGTTGATGATGGTTGTTGTTAGTTGATAATTGATATTGAAAATGGATGATTTGTGATGATAGATGATGTTATTGTATAATGATCCTTAGTGAAATTGTGAATTTCGTGTGATATTGACCCCAGCCGGCCGACCGGCAGCAGGTCAGCTGACCGGATGGGGAGCGGCTGTATATTTAATGTGTTACGTAATAGTTTTGGCATATAATTGGTCTCAGCCGGCCGACCGGCTAAGACACACCTCACGTTGCCCTTGTTTTTCTCGTATGTATTTGGTCCCAGCCGGGTAGCCGGTAGCCGATCCCTTTGACCGGCTAGGACACGCTGTATTTTCATTTAAGTTTTCATATGATATATGATGCCAGGCGGGTGGCCGGCAGCCTGTCCACCTGACCGGCTGGCACCCTGCTGATGTTCTTTTCTCTTTCTTTCTTAAACCTTCTTTTATAATATTTCCGATGGTTCGTTTATCGTATAAATGTACGTAATGACTGTAAATATTAATGTTTCGAATATATGATATTCCTTCGCTTGTATCGCATGTTTTGTGACAGTTTTTGGTATGTTCCACTTTGAGTCGGGTTTTACACATGTTACGGTTTGAGCACTAATTTTCTATGTGCTTTTTACTCTCATTCCCTTGGCTACCTCCACGTTCGTAAGGCTGGAATGTCGGAACGGGGAGTGTATCCTTACTGTTTGATTGCATGTGTTAGTGGGCATATGACGACGTTGTTGGGAGGCGAACGCTTTACGTTGATCGACCCGGCTGTCAAATGTTTTATACTTGCGAGGTGGTGTCATTGCATGTAGCGTACCGCTTGTTATGATGCTTGTGCTCTTTTCCGCCTCTTTCAAGAATGTCGACTGAATTTGGGGTACTTGGCGTCTATGATTGACCGAGTCTTGGATGCGAAATGTTTATCGCATGTCGAATCGGAAAATGTCATTCCGAGAGTCTGTCCAGGTTTAGACTAGGATAGGATATTTATATCATCGTCCTACCGGAGGAAATTAGTCTACATATACGAAATGTTAATCGTGTATGCGTTCAGGGAAATGTTTATCCCGTGGATGCGATTTTAATCATACTTGCCATGTACACGGTGCTAGTTCGTGTCATTTACCGTGAGAGATGTCGTCAACGTATTGTACGTTTGGTTGGATGATTATATGATTGATTATTTGTAATCATTGGATGACTTGGCATGGTTTGTTTGTCGAGTCTCAATCTTATCAAACTTACGCCGTTAACGGTGAGATGCAAGCCCTAGTTAGAGTGTATGGTTGCCTAAGAGTGTCATCCCCGAGTCTTTCTATAACATGATGGTTACGGATTGGTACTTCATATTGTGACAACCCTCGCGAATGCGCAAATAAAACATACAAGCATGTGATTTAATTAGCGGAAATACGGTGTTTTCAAAACTTTTTACATGCAAATAGAAAATACGAGGAGTGTCAAATACTACAAACCAAATTCAAAATACTACAAGAGACGTAGTCTCTCAAAATGTTAACAAAAGACAAGTTATTTAGCAACTAGCTAAGAAACGTCTAGGGATGAATCATCCAGGTCAACGCCCGCTAGCTCACACCCGAACCCAAAATACCAAGCAAAAAGCCATCCAATCAAGCAACCTGTTCATCCATGTTAAACATGAACGCCACAATCAGTGGGGAGTAACTCTGGTTTCTCCCAGCCATATCACATTAAACGTACATAAAAGGAAATACAAAAGTAGAAGCATGCATATATAGATATACATGTGAAATACGATAAGGATAGATAGGCAATTCAATATATAATGATAAGAACATATGAAGTACAATCTGTAACCATCATGTTATAGATAGACTCGGGGAAGACACTCTTAGGCAACCAAATACGCTCACTAGGGCTTGCATCTCACCGTTAGCGGTATAAGTTTGATAAGATTGAGACTCGACAAACAAACCATGTCAAGTCACCCAATGATTACGAATAATCAACCATGTAATCATCCATCCCAAACATACCAATACATTGACGACATCTCTCACGGTAAATGAAACGCACTAGCACCGTGTACATGGAAAGTATGATTAAAAGGCATCCACGGGATAAACATTTCCCTGAACGCATACACGATGCTACATTTCGTATATATGTAGACTAATTTCCTCGTGGTAGGACGACGATATAAATACCCAGTCCTAGTCTAAACCTGGTCAGACTCTCGGAATAAACCGTTTTCCGATTCGACAAGCGATGACATTTCGCATCCAAGACTCGGTCAATCATAGACGCCAAGTACCCCAAATTCGGTTGACATTCACGAAAGAGGCGGAAAAGAGCACAAGCCTCATAACAAGCGGTACGCTACATGCAAATGACACCACCTCGCAAGTACACAACATTTGACGGCCGGCTCGATCAACGCAAAGCGTTCGCCTCCCAACAACGTCGTCGTATGCCCACTAACACATTCAATTAAGAAGTAAGGATACACTCCCCGTTCCGACATTCCAGCCTTACGAACGTGGAGGTAGCCAAGGGAATTAGAGTACAAAGCACAAAGAAAATTAGTGCTCAAACCGTAACATTTGTAAAAACCGACTCAAAGTGGGACATACCGAAAACTGTCACAAAACATGCGATACATGCGAATGGAATATCATATTTATACGATAAACGAACCATGCGAACTATTATAAATTTAAGATTTAAGAAAATATAAGAAATAACCCCAGCAGGGTGCAAGCTGGTCAATGGGACCCGCGGCCAGGCACCCGGCTAGCGCCTCATGCACAAACCAAAAACCATCAAAAATGCAGCGAGTTTCCAGCCGGTCAGGGGGATTGGCGGCCGGGCACCCGGCTGGGAACATCACAACATCAAAACACTAACTTCAACTCTGATGCGTCCCCAGGCGGTCAGCAGACCGGCGGCCGGTCACCCGGCTGGGAACCCCAGTTCACCCGAGAACAACACAACATCACTTAAATCTTCAATAATCATTTCTAACTATCATCTACTAACAAAAATCATCAAAAAGTATCAACAATCATCAACAAGCAATAAACATCGTCAACAAACACAATTCCTATGATTACTAATCATATTCTAAATACGATACTAACATAGAAAACACGATAAAACACGTAAATGATATCGAGTAACCCTTCACCGTTACCTTTTCGCGTCTTTACTGCGCGTCAATGTCCTCTTCAATCAAGAAGTAGTCTTTGTCGGGATCTTGGAGGTCACCACCTACAAATAGATAATAAAAGATGAATATAATTCACCTTTGAGAAAGACGGATAAATTGAAAAGCGAGAAAGACGGTAATTTTATTACCAAAACGGATAGAGGACGATGAGAGGGAAATAATGAGACGAACTAGAGCGAATTTGAGCGAGGAATGAAGGAGTTATGACGATTCTAAGCTTGGAAGAATATGGAGGTTAGGTTTTGGAGATTACTTGTTCAGGAAGAAGAAGTTTGAGTTGTGAGGGAGTTAGGTTATGAGGGAGTATATGAAGGAGTAAGTGGAAAAGATATGGAAAAAGCCCATAACGTCTTAAGACGTAACTTACTCGAATTCTCGCGTAAAATCCAAATACGAACTCGGAAATTCTAAATTAGACACGGGAAATTTAATTCTAAACTAAAACTAAATTTTGCTGAAAAGTATCCGTAAAATATTTTTACTATAAAAATAGGGTACATTTGCGGGTGTTACAATCACCCCACCTTTTAAAAAGTTTCGCCCTCGAAACTTGAGCGAAAGAAAGATACCTTAATCGAATAGGCTTGGATATTTACTACGCATAGAAGCTTCCGTTTCCCAAGTCTCTTCCTCGACATTGGCACATCTCCACAAGATTTTCATTAAAGGAACCACTTTACTTCTCAACTTCTTATCCTTGCGGTCTAGGATACGGATCAGCTTCTCTTCAAAGGACAAATTCGGTTCAAGCTCGAGCATTTCCTTTTGAAAGACATGGCTTGGATCACTAACATACTTTCTCAATTGAGAAAAATGGAATACATCATGAACCTTATCCAAATTCGGGGGCAAATCCAACTTGTAAGCAATGGCACCAATCCTTTTCACAATATCAAAGGGTCTAATGTATTTCGGGCTCAATTTACCTTAACACCAAACCTTTTAACACCTTTCATTGGAGATACCTTTAAGAATACCTTATCTCCAACTTCAAATTCTAACGGTCTTCTCCGGATATCGGCATAAGACTTTTGACGGGCTTGAGTGGCTTTCATTCTATCACGAATGACCTTCACATGATCAATAGTCTCAACAAGAACATCAGGGCCTAAGTCACGAACATCACTCAATTGATTCCAACATATAAGACTTCGACATTTCCTTCCATAAAGAGCTTCATAAGGACCCATCTTGATCGATGCATGATAACTGTTGTTATAAGAAACCTCCACCAACGGTAGACTCTTTTCCCAACTAGATTGGAAGTCGAGTGCACAAGCCCTAAGCAAATCTTCTAAAGTCTGAATAGTCCTCTCGGTCTGACCATCGGTAGCGGCATGAAAAGCGGTACTCATCAACAATTTACTACCCATGGCTTCTTGTAAAGCCTTCCAAAATCTCGAACAAAACCTCGGATCTCGGACGGATATGATCTCCTTGGGAACACCATGGTATCTAACAATCTCATCAACATAGGCTTTCGCTAGTCGATCTAAACTCCAAGTCTCTTTGATCAGAATGAATCTAGCACACTTGGTCAAGCGATCAACAACAACTCAAACGACATCTTTACTTCCAACGGTCCTTGGCAAAACCAAAACAAAATCCATGGAAATAGTTTCCCACTTCCATAGTGCAATATCCAACGGTTGTAGCAATCCACCGGGCCTCTTGTGTTCGATTTTCACTTGTTGGGAAGTCAGACATCTTCCAACATATGACACAACATCACCTTTCAAATTCGGCCACCAAAATTGTAGCTTCAAATCTTTATACATCTTATCACCACCGGGGTGAATAGAATAAGGGGAAAGGTGAGCTTCAACAAGAACTCGCTTTCTCAAATCAAGAGCATTAGGCACAAACAAACGGCCATGGAATCGAAGAACACCTTTATCATCAAATTTGAAATCCTTAGCTTTACCTTCAAGAAGTTTGGCTTGAATAGACTTGTAGGTAAGATCATCAACTTGGCTTTCGCGGATCTCACGAAGAAAAACAGGTTCGGCAGTCATAGCACCAACATAAACAAATCCCCGCTCCACGAATTCCAACTTCAACTTTCAAAACTCGGCACAAAAATCATCGGGTAATACCCGCATAGCATTCAATGCATGAGAATATTTCCTACTAAGAGCGTCGGCAACAACATTAGCCTTCCCTTCATGGTACAACACTTCAAAATCATAATCATTCACCAATTCCAACTATCTTCTTTGTCTCATATTCAACTCTTTTGGAGTAAATATGTACTTCAAACTTTTGTGGTCGGTGAATATACGACAATGAACACCAATAAGGTAGTGTCTCCACACTTTTAAAGCATGAACAACGTCGGCCAATTCCAAATCATGAGTAGGATTGTTCACTTCATGAACTCTCAACTGTCTCGAAGCATAAGCGACCACTTTCCTACTTTGCATAAGTACACAACCCAAACCCATCTTGGAAGCATCACAATAGACATCAAAGTCTACTCCATCTTCAGGCAAAGTCAACACCAGAGCGGTAGTCAACCTTTTGTTTAACTCTTGAAAAGCGGCTTCACAAGCATCATTCCATAGGAACTTGGTTTCCTTCTTCAACAATTGGGTCAATGGTCAAGCAAGCTTGGAGAAATCCTTGACAAATCTACGGTAATAACCAGCTAAACCAAGAAAACTTCGAACTTCTCTAACATCGGTTGGACTCTTCCAACCCACAACGGCTTCAATCTTCGAAGGATCCACCATTACACCTTCTTTAGAAATTACATTCCCAAGAAAGGACACTTTAGGTAACCAAAATTCAGACTAGGAGAATTTAGCATACCACTTATGATGACGAAGAACACTCAAAATAGTCCTTAGATGAATAGCATGCTCTTCCTCGGTCTTGTAGAATATAAGGATATCGTCAATGAACACCACCACACATGTGAAAACCCTCGCGAATGCGGAAATATAAAACATACAAGCAAGGGAATTATATAGCGGAAAATACGGTATTTTAAAAACCTTTATACATGCAAGATAGAAAAATACGAGGAGTGTCAAAATATTACAAACTAAATAAAAATACCACAAGAGACGTAGTCTCTCAAAGTGTCAACAAAAGACAAAGTAATTAGCAACTAGCTAAACAACGTCTAGAGGTGTTTCATCCAGGGACAACGCCCGCTAGCTCACACCCGAACCCAAAATAGCATAAGCAAAAAGCCATCCATGCAAGCAACCTGTTCATTCATGAAAAACATGAACGCCACAATCAGTGGGGAGTAACTCCGGGTTCTCCCAGCCATATCACATTAAACGTACATATAAGGAAATACAAAAGTAAAATCATGCATATATAGATATACATGTGAGATACGATAAGAATAGATAGGCAATTCGATAATAATGATAAGATCATGTGGAAATCAAATCTGAAACCATCATGTTATTCAAAGACTCGGGGAAGACACTCTTAGGCAACCGAATACGCTCACTAGGGCTTGCATCTCACCGTTAGCGGTATAAGTTTGATAAGATTGAGACTCGACAAACAAACCAGCCAAGTCATGCGATGATCACAAAAATCCAACATATTATCATCCATTCAAACATACCAATACATAGACGGTGCCCAATCATGCAATGACCATGAATAATATCATGAAATCACGCATTCAAGAACGACGACACAAAGACGACATCTCTCACGGTAAATGAAACGCACTAGCACCGTGTACATGGCAAGTATGATTAAAAGGCATCCACGGGATATAACATTTCCCTGAACTCATACACGATGCTACATTTCGTATATGTAGACTAATTTCCTCCTGGTAGCACGACGATATAAATATCCGGTCCTAGTCTAAACCTGGCAAGATTCTCGGAATAAACCGTTTTTCGATTCGACATGCGATGACGTTTCGCATCCTAGACTCGGTCTTACACATGACGCCGAGTACCCCAAATTCGGTAGATCAATTCACGAAAGAGGAGGAAAAGAGCTCAAGCCTCATAACAAGCGGTACGGTACATGCAAATAACACCACCTCGCAAGTACACAATATTTGACGGCCGGGTCGATCAACGCATGGCGTTCAACTCCCAACATCGTCGTCGTATGCCCACTAACACATGCATTTAAGTAGTAGGATACCTCTCCATTCCGACATTCCAGCCTTACGAACGGGAAGGTAGCCAAGGGAATGAGAGTACAAGCACAAGACAAAATAGTGCTCAAACCGTAACATTTGTAAAAACCGACTCAAAGTGGGTCATATCGAAAACCGTCACGAAACATGTGATACAAGCGAATAACATATCATATATCCAAAACATGAATATTATAAGTCACTACGTAAAATTATACGATAAACGGATCATGCGAACTAATATGAATTACGAGTTTTAGAGATTTTATAAGAAAAATACAGCCGTGTTCCAGGCCGGTGTGGAGGGAGGCGGCCGGTACCCCGGCTCGGAGCACAACTACACACAAAACACAAGTTTGGGAACTAACTAAAACAAGGGTCCACTTCAAACGGTCATAACTTGAGTTCTAGATATGGTAATGCAGAAATTCCAAATCGAGGTGATAGCTTATCCTCTTACGGTTCCAACGAATGGTCACAAGCCCAAAACAAGCAAGTAACGAAGGAGATATGATCATTCTACAAAAACGGGTCGGTGCAGAGAAATTGCACGAGTCCACCCGAGAACAACAACACCATTTCTATCATTTCCAATTTTCATAATTCGCTTCTATCAACTATCAACAATCAATATTCATCATCAAAAATCATCAAATAACAACAATCATCATCAATAACATGAATCCAAAGCTTACTAATCGTATTCTAAATACGAATTCTAGCATATAAAGCATGTAAAACACGTAAATGATATCGAGTAACCCTTCACCGTTACCTTTACGCGTCTTTAATCGATTACTAAGCCTTCCTAGTCTCCACCTACATACAATTAGATAATAAAAGATGAATATCATTCACCTTGAGAAAGACGGATAATTTAAAAAGCGAGAAAGACGGTAATTTTATTACCAATACGAATAGAGGAAGCTAAGAGGGGAAGAATAAGACGAACTTACGTGAATTCCGACAAGAAACGAGGGAGCTACGATCATCCAAAGATTGGATCAAAGAGGGAGGCAAGGTTTTGGTTGCTTAAGGAAGAAGAAATGTTTTTGGTGTTTGTGTTAATGAAATAGGTTAAGTGTAGTGTGATATTTATAAAGAAAAAGTCAACAAAAGTCAAAGACGACTCAAAAGTCAACAAAAGTCAAAGACGACTCAAAAGTCAAGAAAAGTCAAAGACGACTCAAAAGTCAAGAAAAGTCAAAGACGACTCAAAAGTCAAGAAAAGTCAAAGACGCCTCAAGACGGGATTCTCATGGAATCTCGCGGAAATTCCAAATACGAACTCGGAAATTCTAAATTCGACTCGGAACATAAAATTCTATATTAAAACTTAAATTTGTTGAAAAGTATCCGTAAAATATTTTTACTAGAAAAATAGGGTACATTTCCGGGTGTTACAATCACCCCACCTTTTAAAAAGTTTCGTCCTCGAAACTTGAGAGTAGAAAACTAAAGTATCAAGGATAAGAATCGGTTTTCAAAATTAATACGAAAACTTTTATAAGGGAAAATTTTTATGAAACGAGGTTCATCATGAAAACGGTTTAAGGAAATTTTTCATAAGAGCGAAACTCTATTTACGGATCACAAGAATGCTCGTCGCGAACGAGAACTCTAATTATCCAAAATCAAATCAATGTCGTACTAGTGAAAGCGAAATTCAAAACAACGTTAGTAAGTGCAGGACTAGTTATCAGACGTCTCCAATAACAAGTGCAAACATCCGACCAAACGCAAAATCCAAATATAAAAGCGAAAGAAATCTATTTTCTCCAAAAAGGAGGTACAAAAACCCTCTTTAGACTTCTTTGAAAAGTTAAATTAGGAAAGCAATATGGAAATTCGAAGGTTTTCTCAAAGATAAAATCAAAATAACACGACATTACACGTACATAGAGCGACTCGAACATAAAGTTCACAAATCACGATAACAAAATATATACAAAACACGCAAAAACGAAACAAATCGAACTCTTAGGGATATGAAGAATCACGATGTAGTCGGCACGAAGATCTACAAGAATTCGAAATCACTAACTCTACTAATAAACCAAATCCTCAAGAGAATGCAATTTACCCAATTTGCAACTCATCATTTTTAATCATCAGAAATCCTACAAAAATATTCCATAATCACGAAACTTCGAGTAACAAATCCCAATTATTCGAATCCAATTAGAATCTACTAAGGTCCATCGGCACGGTAGACTCTACAACTAACAATCCACATGAAAGATTTATTACGCACTCTAATCTTCTTAGTTCCATCAAAACTCTTACTAGAAACAACCAACAAAAAATTTATCTATGGAAACATGATCGCTAACAACCACAAAGTAAAGGACTTACCATGAAATCCTTTAATCCAATTTACTTCAAACTCATTATCCTAAATTTAAAATGAACTTTCTCATCCTCGAAAGTCAAAACACAAACCACGCAACAAAACATAATCATCTAGGATCCAACTAGCCTCATCCAAAGTCTCACGACAAGGAAAAATCCACAATCCATTATTGGTTATAAGGATTCTTTAATACGCCATAACATCCTTAATTCGATCATTACTACGCTCGAAGCGTCAAATATAAATAGTCACATGCAAACTATGGAGGTTACTAATTCTCAAGATAAATGGGTTCACCATTCTAACTCTATAATTCATAACAACTGCGGACTCACTATCCAAAGCTTGCAACGAAAATTTCTCAATCTAAAATTATGATTCCTTAAGAATAAAAGAGAATTACTAATTCCAACCACAATTGACCAATCACTTGGCAATCAGACAACCATTCAAATCATTTAATTCGTCTAAAACTCAAAATTTCTCAATCTTTTGTGTCACATCCTCCCACTCATTGCAAGGTGTCTTACAGGTCGCACTTGTAATTGAAAATTATAAATAGAGTGGTTTTCTCGATCTGGGAGAGTAACTGTCTGACATGAAAATCTACCAGAGATCTCTTTCGAGCGTGGCCACGCATTTCCAGTTACTACTCCTCGACTGGCCCGAAGATGTTAATATCCAACGTGGGTGGACAATACCTGTTGACCCATCTTACACTGTATGATGCAGATCACCATGACCAAGAAGATGTCCATCGGCCTCCTTTCACGGCACGACCTAGGACAAAAACCAAAGTCAATCGAAAACTACACCGACTCAGGTAAATGGTCGCCAGTTTAAAGAATCGAATCATAGGAATAAAATAGAAATCCCCGCCACGACCAGGCTTCAACAATTTTGATAAGGAACTCTATCATGGTCACTGCCCGATAGAGTGTCTCCACAGTCTGTCTATATAAATGACCAGTCATCTCCATGACCCCATAGTGCTGAACCAACCATTGATCGACTTACAATCTAGTCACTTCAGGACATCACCTCAAATGAGTGACTAGGGACAGAACACTGAGTTCATCATGTTCACTTGAATTGGGTTCAACTTTTCTTTCAACCAATTCAGATAAGCAAAGTATTAAAATTTAGTCAAACTAAATAAGGAGTTTTTAACGAAACTCTAACAATGAATGCGATTATCTAGTATTTGGAAAAATTGATACGCTATCAATAATTTCATATCTCATAATCTCTAGCAATTCAGGTACATATTTCAATCCCCATTGAAATGACATGACTATCATGTTTAGCCTGCAAGGCATGGCTAATGGATTAGCAATACTTGCATCTTTCCCATCTTTCTGATTGCTATTTCTCTTTGTCAACGTAATCTCACATTACATAAAACTTCCTGAGTACTTGTCTAGGTTTGAATCTAGACTTAGGACTCTTGGCCTAAAGGTAGCTCCCATGTTTTACCAGTATCATGGGATAGGATATAAAACTATAGGAACTACTTCTAGTCCCTCCAATATTGTCGAATCCAAGCTACTTTCATATGCATCATCATATGATGCAATGTACCCTATTTCCGTTGTGAAATCTGCAATGATAAACTGCCTGGAACACTTCCAGCGGATACATGACATTTATATTTGAAAATGTCACTCCTACTTGGAACCTTTCCAATAGTCTTTTCTGCTTGGAACTCTTCCAACATATAAATCTTCTATAAAACACAGCCAGTTCGTGATTTCAAATTACTTTGATCAGTTTGGAAACTGAAGTCTGTGTAACCCCTTACACACAACTCACTGTAAACTCCTAACACATGGAACATATCTTTAGTCCTTCGCAAGCACTTAAGGATGTTCTTTATGGCTATCAAGTGACTCTCACTTGGATTTGATTGCAAACGACTTGTCATGCTCAAAGCATGCGAAATGTCAGATTGAGTATACATCACAGCGTATATAGTTGATCCCGCAGCGGAAGTAAAAAGGAATCAATTATCACATGTTCAACTTCCTTGAACTAGTCAAAGATCTTATCAATATAAGAATTTTGACTTAATGCTAATATCCTTTTAGATTTATCTCCATAAATCCAGATATCTAAGAGATGTATTCTATTTCTACAAAAAATTTCCATCATTTAAAGTGATCAATATGTCTCCACATATAAGACTGATGAAAACCATATTACTCCCACTAAACTTCATGTATTCAACATAATTCCATGAGATATGGAGAAATATTTTACAACAAGATTGACACACTAATTCCAACTCTTTAGTGCTTACTTAAGACATCCTCTTAAGCTTGCAAAATTAACTTAGGATAATTAGGATCTACAAACCCACAGGTGGATATAAAATATTCTACCTCTTCTAGAACCGTATTAAAAAAAAGGTGGTTCTTGAGATCCAATTGTCATCATACTATTATGAAATGCTGTAATCGCTAAATATATTCGAATTAATCGAATAATTAAGGTTGGTGCAAAACACTTTGCCTACCAATTTATCTTTGAAAACATTTTAATGTTCACCCATGCAAATTTCGATCTTAAAAATCAATTTACATTGAAGAGGTCGTACTTCTTTAAGTAAAATTTACCAGGTCACATACCTGACCATCATGCATGGAGTCTATTACGAATCGCATGACTCTAAGCCATAGCAAGAAGTTGGGACTAAAAACAGTCTTTTATAAGTCACAGATTAGAATTCATCTCAGTAAAGTAGATTAAAATTCCACCTGACCACTTAGGTTCCGAAGAAACAACTACTGAACAAGCAATGAGGAAAACTTTTCCGGATCATATGCTCAGCTTGTGGCTCTTGAAACATTTTCTCCCACTCTGTCTTATCTAGAAATAATCGTATTTTTTATTGAAAGACAGCATCACGAGCCACAAACGCTTTGTTCTCGTGGTCAATGTAGGATTATTGAGCACTTATTTCGTACGGATAACTTACAAATTAGGTATGCTACCAATCCATATCGTATATGGAATGAAATTGGACTGTTTTAAATGTGCTTTAATATGGTGGGAAAAGAAATAGCATACAAAATAATAAAAGCCCAAGGTTAGTCAAGTGGCTCAGTTTGACTTGACAAATACAAAATCATATCGTATAAGGTTCTGTTTCTCTATGCAACAACACCTTATCTAATAATGTGTGTTAGAGAACTTAACTTGTGAAACCATTTCACAATACTTTTGGTGAAAATCAAAGTCAATACTTAGATATTTCTAGTTACGATTTGGTCCTAAGTCCACTATCGTCTAATACTCTTGGTGGTTAACTACTTCACATTGAGGCTCTTTGAACTTTTCAAAGATTTCTCTTAACACCTCATTAAGTAGAATCAAACACAATATCTACTTAAATCGTCGGTAAACAAAGTGAAGTAGTCATTACCATATCTAGTTGTGTTTGTTATTGGACCACACATATTCTTATGTAATATGGTCATTAACTCACTAGTTCAATTTCCTTTTCAATAAAAATGGCACGAATCATCTTGTCTTGAATACAAGATTCGCACACACCATAAGATTCAAAATCAAATGTTTTAGGGATAGTAGTCATATACTAGCCTCTTAATGTGCTACACAATCCAGAAATAAGATTAGATTAGGGTCACCAATTTTGAGCCTTTTTCAATCTATATGACAAGTAATTTCTAGTTTAGGTCAAGAATATAATTACCTTTGATTGGTATGGAATTACCATTGACCAAGTATAGACATAAAAAGATACAACGCTTGTTCCATTCACAAAAGTGAAACACTTGTGTCGTACACTAAAGTGGATACTATATTCTTTATTTAGAAGTTATGTACATAATAACTTTTATTAAAGTATACCTCTAAATCCAAAACTAGATTGATCACATTATAACTTTTATATGTCTCTATAGAAATAAAACTACAATAGTTATATTTCCCTTGTAGGTCGACATTTAATCATAGCTAGTCGTCGCACGAATCATTATAATATGCATTGAATACATCGATGAGAACCATAATAGGTATCTAATACCCAAAAATTGCTTTTAGCAAAATAAATGTCGATCATATAGATATAATAGGTGAAAGTGCTTTTTAGTTGTAGTACACCCAATTTCTTTAGAAAACATGGGGCAGATTCTTTTCTAGTGTCTTACACTGTAATAATAGAATCATCAAAAGTTGGGTTCGACACCTTGCTTGGGTTTGACTTTTGCTATTCAAAATAGCTTTGCCTTTTGCCCTTGCCTTGTGCCAACATCGTGCCAACCTACTCTTGAACCTCATTTTATTCTTAACAGTTAAGAATATAAACATCCCTCTTAGAGCTCCCACTCACTTTTATGAATCTCTACCTAGACAAGTAGGTTAGAA
Organism: Heliosperma pusillum; assembly: GCA_022085475.1. NCBI lineage: Eukaryota > Viridiplantae > Streptophyta > Magnoliopsida > Caryophyllales > Caryophyllaceae > Heliosperma > Heliosperma pusillum. Next base: position 23,271 of record JAIUZE010007089.1, on the reverse strand, counting down.
TTATAATGAAGATTACTCTTCATTTCATTCATGATTTTACCTTCAAAAAGGATAAACCTTTCATAAAGTGACTACGGTATTTGGTTAATCATGATTTCAAATAAATCGAGAAACCTAGTCGTCCCAACTGATATGGCCTCTTTTGAGGTAAGCCTCGATAAGGAGCATTATGACGACATACCAAAAATTATAAATATTTTCGTTGGAGCAAAAAGATTGATGCACCTTTGTAATAATAGGATGTCACTAAAACAAAATCAAAACGTTTTTGACTATGTGTGACTTATTCATATACTCTTCATAAGAGACATTTGCAATGGTGAATATGAGGATCAAAAGAAAAAATTCATTTTGTCTTTAGCTATAGTGGTATAAACGGAGATTTAAATCGCAATAAAAAATGATACCGTATAAATTAATGGAAACTCCTTTCCACGATTGAACGGATTTACTTGTTTGTAGAAGGATGAAATATTTGTTATTGCGCGAATAAAATCAACGAAAAATAAAAATTCATTGCTTATATATAATTCACTTGTAAAACAATTTTAACAAGTCAAGCATTTATATAATGACCCCTCACTAAATTATATAAATGATTCCAAGACCCATCTTTAGACAAAAATAGTCATCGTATGCTACTTTTATCAAAAAATGGTAAGTCATTACTTGACTAATTCTACCCTTAAAACTCTTGGTTGACGGATTTCAACTAAATCCATCTCCTAGTCCCAAGATAACGCTTATCTCGTTGAGTCCAATCCAATTTTAGCTTGTGATCGTATCACCCTACTTACCCAAGGTAAAAAGGGACCCACAAGCGTGGTAGCCCTAATGAACACGGGATTCATAGGTGTTACTAATTGGTAAGGCTAATCTCAATTTTTTTTAAGTTATGTGAGAGGTCTTGTCAATTTAGTTATTAATTCCCTTTAAGCGAACTAAGTCGGTGAATTTTGAATAACTTTGAATTGAAAATCGCGAAATAAAAATGCATGTTGGCGATTTTGGCATGAGCGGAAAAACGTAAAGCAAACAAATAATAAATCCTAGTATGGCCACCTAGCTAATCTAATTAACTAGAAGATTACAAAATCGGAAACCAACTCCTTGGCCCCTTGCCTCTACATGGAATATACTTCAAAAAAAAAAGCACTGTCCTTTTGGAACACCGACTTCGGGAATCTCCGTCTTCATAATAATTAATTACAAAAAGATACAAATAAAATTCCTATTATACATTTGATCTAAAAATGAAATGAAATTATTACAAACGGCGATACGAGATCGAAAATAAAATTACAACCGAATCGGTATTCCCTTACATTAAGGGTAATACCGATTAAAATAATCTAGGCCATACTAGGTACAACTTGCATTAAAAATTAAATAAATGACATTCATACATTCAACAATAAAAACATAAATAAAATGCTGTAAAAATCATGCCAAAACCGCCCTTAACACTTATCATGCTCATTCAAGCTCGGTTTTATGGATTTTATCGATTTTTAACCATAAAAAAATCAACAATCAACACTTAAATCGTATTTAAGCTCAAACTAATTATCTAAACTGATTTAGAACTCAAAATTAGTCCCCACTAATTTTTTTTATATTTAATTAGTTTGAATTGATCGTATTTGCTAAATATAGAGGTTTAATCATAACATTTATGAAATAAACCCAAAATTAAATATAAAAATCATAAAAATTTAAATCCAAAATTTGTACATTCTGGAACATTTCCAGGAATGCAAAAAACTAGAAATATTTGCCCAAAAATTTGAATTAATTTTATGAACAAATAGACTTGAATTTATCGGATTTATCAAATAAAAACCATTAAATATAGTAAAACAATGAAACAAATTATAAAATTTCACCAAGATGATATAAATCAGATTATAAAATGTACCCAAGACCATAAAAGGACGTTTCAATTTTATGAACATAATAATGTCACTTTATTGACTTTTATCTCATAAAAATCAATAATCATGCAAAACTTAATTAAAAGTCACGAAATTTTACATACAATATGTAAAATATGCATGTAAGATCATATAAAAATTTCATGACCAGGATCAACATGCAACTATTTTTAGTTAACTTTTAACATAAAACATGCATATTAACATGATTTAAAGGCCATAAATCAAAATAAATAGCCAATCAATCCCTAAAATCACCAAATTTGACCACAACTATTTTGAAGTCAGTAGGTATGCATGCAAATAATAAATTTCGTGCAAACCAATTTTTAACACAAATTTTCAATTTTACTCAAGTTATCGTATAACTCGATTTTAATGCTTAAAATCAACATGCATGTAACAATTGAGCTCTGATACCACATGAAAGTCCTAGACCTATAATTATACTCCTCTAATTAATTCATTAAATTACATTAACTTAATGATTTAGGATCTAGTTATCATGCATGCAAATAAAAAAGCATAAAAGAAAAGATAAGACGAAAACATCCTTACATTGGGTATTTTCGGTTCAATATGGGCAAAATAAGAACTCCTTCTTATTGTTCTTGAGCATGTAATTAGTGGATGGTCCTCCATGAAACAACCTCCAAAGTAGAAGGTCTCCTTCTTGTTGCACCCAAGATTAAACCCAAATGATCTTAGCTTATTATTAACTAGGTAATAAGATAAATACTACTAATATTATTGTATTACTACACTAGTAATATGTAGAGAATATTAGTGTATAAGAGAGGTTAGAGAGAAGTTGAGTTAGTGATAGAAGTAAGAAAAATAAGCAAGTGAAGAAGCATAAAAAATTGAACAACTTTTGGTCAATAAATAGGCCATATGGCCGGATGACATGAGCTCCAAGAGGGCTCAATTGTGCTTATTTTATTCTTGTTTAAGAAGGTAAAGTATGGGTTAAGTAGTAATGATTAAAGCTAGGATGATATATCACTATCAACATAGTGAATTGTGTGTTAAGGAAAGAATAACACACGTGCATCTTCCATGTGCACAAAACCGGACCATTGTGACTTATAATGGTCCATTTTAATTTTTGATATTTGTCCCACAAATACTTATTAATCATATGTTTAATTATCTTGTATAATTAAGTGTTAATTTGATCATATAACAGTTATATGACTCAAATTAATAAATAATATATATACTTAACTTTTAAGTGACATTTTACCATTATATCAATATATAATGGGTCCTACAATGCCCAGTTAATTTATTTTACAACTCTTTATAAATATAATTAACTAATTACCTCTACCTCAAAATATATATACATAACCTCAACTAATTTAATGAAATAACGATTAATCACTAAATTAAATCTTATTTAATCGTATTAAAATAAGACGTAAAATTTACTCAGTCAGTTATCGTATAATTGACTAATAAACTTAAGTGGAATGAGTTCCTAACTCAATTTCCAATAAATAACTCTCGTAACTAAACGTACATATCAAATATATGTAATGTGCTAATTTAACTGTATCATATACAAATAATTAGTATTCTATTTGGGTATCATCCTATAGGTGTGACCTAAAGGGATCTGTTGATCACCGCCGTCATACGACAATAACGTCAAACTCTAGTCAGCTGAGCGTTACCGATTTACGTTTATCAACTGACGTGGGGTATCAAAATATACTAATCATGCCACGTATATTCCAAATGAGATTTATTATATAAATGCACTAGTGTGGAGGACACTTACTCCAACAGTCACACATCCATCCTTCTTATCCTTCAAGTACTTGGGACAATTGCGTTTTTAATTTCCCTTGCCTTTACAATAAAAGCATTCGGCGTCGGCATGCTTCTTGCCCTTAGCCTTGGCATTGCTATACATTATAGCTTTGCCCTTTCCTTTTCCATGCTTCATAAATTGGGCCTTAGCTTTGCCCTTTCCCTTTTGAACCCCAAGACTTAAGTTCTTCAACTTCATTGAAAGAACATCCATTTTCTCACTCCCACTTGCCTCCATATCCCGTTCGACTTGGGTAAGAAGGGCATGGAGCTCATGAAAGCTCTTGTCCATGCCATGCATGTTATAGTTCGCCCTAGTTTGGGCGAACTTGGGAGGAAGTGAGTGAAGGATGCGGCCAACCGCTAGCTTCTTTAGAATCTTAACCCTTAGACGCTCTAGGGTGTCCACATGCTCAACCATTGTGAGCACGTGTGGGCCAATCTTTTGGCCCTTGTCTATCTTCTCTTCAAAAAACCATGTCATAGCATTGTATTGGCGTATGTCAGGTGATTGAGAAAACGCCAAAGTCACCCTCGAGAATATCTCATATGCTCCTAGGGTGATGTACGGTTGCTTAAGACTAGAGGACATTAACCATATCAAGACCATCTTGACGTCATTGGATACTTTCAAGTACTCCTCATAAGCGGCCTTGGCCGCAGAGTGGCCCTTGGGCCGGGTTCATTCGGAGGGGTTTCGGTCAAGTAGCGCAAGACGTTATCCGATAACGCCGCACTCTTAATCGTTTGCTCCCACTCGACGAAATTAGATCCATCGTCTTTTAAGATGCATTTGTCCATTACGGACCTTAGCCATGAGTCTTTGCCAAGTTGAACGGTATTGTTGTTATTTTTTGCCATTTGCGAATTGAATTACTACAACAAAATTTGGAAATATTAACATTCAATGTTATAAATAATTTTTACTTGTAAAAAAAATTTTAAACAGTCACTAATATCATGACCCCTCACGAAATTATATAAGCGATTCCGAGACCCGCATTTTAGATAAAAATGAACATGTTATGCCACCTTTATGTAATAAACGTTAAGTCAACACTTTGACTAATTCTACTCCTAGAACTCTCGGTCGACGGATTTCATCTAAACCCGTCTCCTAGTCCCGAGATAACGCTTATCCCGTTGAGACCAACCCAATTTAGGCATGTGATCGCATCACCCTACTTACCCGAGGTAAAAAGGTCCACGTTGTGGTTGTCCTAATGAACACGAGATTCATAGGTGCTTTAATTGGTAAGGCTAAATCTCAATTCAATTTTAAGCTATGTGAGAGGTCTTGTCAATTTAGTTATTAATTCCCTATAAGTGAACTAAGTCGGCGAATTTTAAAATAATGTTGAATTGACAATCAAGAAATAAACATGCATGTTGGCGATTTTGGCATGAGCCGAAAACATAAACAAGCAATTAACAATTAATAAATCCTAGTATGGCCACCTAGCTAATCTTATTAACTAGTTGATTACAAAATCGGAAACCAACTCCTTGGTCCCTTGCCTCTTCATGGAAAAAGCTCGAAAATAGCATCGTCTTTTGGAACACCGACTTCGGAAATCTCCGTCTTCATAATAAATAATTACAGAAATACAAATGAATACATAAAAAATTCCTATTATACATTTGATCTATAAAACGAAACTATTAATTATTACAAAACGGCGATACGAGATCGCAATCAATTACAACCGAATCGGTATCCCTTACATTACGAGTAATACCGATTAAAAATAATTTAGGCCATACTAGGTACAACTTGCATTAAAATAAATAAATGACATTCATTCATTCAACATAAACAACATAAATAAAATGCTGTAAAAGTCATGCCAAAATCACCCTAAACACTTGCCATGCTCATTCTAGCTCGGTTTTATGGATTTTATCGATTTTTAATCATTAAAAATCAATAATCAATACTTAAATCGTATTTAAGCTCAAACTAATTATATAATCTGATTTAGAACTCAAAATTAGTCCCCACTAATTTTGTTTGTGTTTAATTAGTTTGATTTGATCGTATTTGCTAAATATAGAGGTTTAATCATAACATTTATGAAATAAACCCAAAATAAAGTTAAACATCATAAAAATTTGAAACAAAAAATTTTATACATTCTGGAAAATTTCCAGGAACTCCAAAAAAAAACTTTGCCTAAAAAATTTTAAATTAATTTAATGAACAAATAACTTTGAATTTAACAGTTTTATCAAATAAAAACCATTCAATATAGTAAAACAGTGAAACAAATTATGAAATTTCACCAACATGATATAAATCAGAATGTAAAATGTACTAAAAAAATTTCATGACCAGAAAAGAACGTTTCAATTTTATGAACATTATTGTGACAACCCTCGCGAATGCGGAAATATAAAACATACAAGCATGTGAATTATATAGCGGAAATAGGTAGTTTTTAAAAACTTTTATACATGCAAGTTAAATAAAACGAGGAGTGTCAAAATATTACAAACTAAATAAAAATACCACAAGAGACGTAGTCTCTCAAAGTGTTAACAAAAGACAAAGTAATTAGCAACTAGCTAAACAACGTCTAGAGGTGTTTCATCCAGGGACAACGCCCGCTAGCTCACACCCGAACCCAAAATAGCATAAGCAAAAAGCCATCCATGCAAGCAACCTGTTCATTCATGAAAAACATGAACGCCACAGTCAGTGGGGAGTAACTCCGGGTTCTCCCAGCCATATCACATTAAACGTACATATAAGGAAATACAAAAGTAAAATCATGCATATATAGATATACATGTGAGTTTACGGTCAGAATAGATAGGCAATCCAATATATAATGATAAGATCATGTGGAAATCAAATCCGAAACCATCATGTTATTCAAATACTCGGGGAAGACACTCTTAGGCAACCGAATACGCTCACTAGGGCTTGCATCTCACCGTTAGCGGTATAAGTTTTATAAGATTGAGACTCGACAGACAAACCAAGTCAAGTCATGCGATGATCACATAATATCCAACATATTATCATCCCTTCACGAACCAAGACAATGACGGTGTCCAATCATGCAATGACCATGAACAATATCATGAAATCACGCATTCAAGAACGACACAAGCCGACAACTCTCACGGTAAATGAAACGCACTAGCATCGTGTACATGGCAAGTATGATTAAAAGGCATCCACGGGATAAAACATTTCCCTGAAAGCATACACGATAAAACATTTCGCGTATGTAGACTAATTTCCTCCTGGTAGCACGACGATAATAATACGGTCCTAGTCTAAACCTGGCCAGACTCTCGGAATAAGACGGGTTCCGATTCGACATGTGGTAAGACGTTCCACATCCAAGACTCGGTCTTACAATATATATGCCGAGTACCCCAAATTCGGTAGATCAATTCACGAAAGAGGCGGAAAAGAGCTCAAGCCTCATAACAAGCGGTACGCTACATGCAAATAACACCACCTCGCAAGTACACAACATTTGACGGCCGGGTCGAACAACGCATAGCGTTCACCTCCCAACAACGTCGTCGTATGCCCACTAACACATGCATTTAAGCAGTAGGATACCTCTCCGTTCCGACATTCCAGCCTTACGAACGGGAAGGTAGCCAAGGGAATGAAAGTACAAAGCACAAGACAAAAACAGTGCTCAAATCGTAAACATCTTCTAAAAACCGACTCAAAGTATACTCTCTCTCAGATTCCCCCCACATTTCCTGCGGGAACATACAAAAATCCGTACAAAAAACATGTGATACAAGCGAATGAGAATATCATATATCCAAAACATGAATCAATACATGATACATAAGCATTAGACCAAGTTAAGAAGCATAATAAATAGGAAACATAGATACCTCTCCAAAACAACAAGTTTGGAAACTAACTAAAACAAGGGTTCACTTCAAACGGTCATATCTAGAGTTCTAGACATGCTATTACAGAAATTCCAAGTTGAGGTGATAGCTTATCCTCTTACGGTTCCAACGAGATGTCACAAGCCCAAAACAAGCAAGTAACGAAGGAGATATGATCATTTTACGAAAAGGGGTAAGTGCAGTGAAACTGCACAAGTCACGACCGTGACTTGTATTTCACGACCGTGAGATGTGTGACCAAATCACCCGAGAACCTTCAACATAAATTCAATCCTTTTATTTCCAATTCTCATAATTCATTTCTAATAACTATCAACAATCAATATTCATCATCAACAATCATCAAATAACAACAATCATCATCATAACATGAATTCCTAAGCTTACTAATCATATTATAAATACGAATTCTAACATAGAAATCATATAAAACACGTAAATGATATCGAGTAACCCTTCACCGTTACCTTTACGCGTCTTTAAACGATTACTAAGCCTTCCTAGTGGAAGAATAAGACGGATAATTTAAAAAGCGAGAAAGACGGTAATTTTATTACCAATACGGATAGAGGAAGCTAAGAGGGGAAGAATAAGACGAACTTACGCGAATTTGAGCGAATAACGAAGAAGTAGCGACGAATCTAAGACGGATCAAAATGGAGGCAAGGTTTTTGGTGTTTAAGGTGAGGAAGAAGAAGATTGAGTTGTGTGAATGAATTAGGTTAAGGAGTATGAGGGAGTATAAGTAAAGGGTGAGTCGGAAAAGTCAACGAAAGTCAAAGGCGGCTCAAAAGTCAAGAAAAGTCAAAGACGACTTAAAAGTCAAGAAAAGTCAAAGACGACTCAAAAGTCAAGAAAAGTCAAAGACGACTTAAAACGGGATTCTCATGGAATCTCGCGGAAATTCCAAATACGAACTCGGAAATTGTAAATTCGATTCGTAACTTTAAATTCTAAATTAAAACTTAAATTTGCTGAAAAGATTTCGTAAAATATTTCTACTAGAAAAATAGGGTACATTTCCGGCTGTTACAATTATAATCTCATATTATCGACTTTTATCTCATAAAAATAAATAAACACGCAATACTTAATTAAAAGTCACGAAATTTTACATACAGTATGTAAGACATGCATGTGAGGTCATATTAAAATTTCCTGGCCAGAATCAACATGCAACTATTTTTAGTTAACTTTTAACTCATAAATTGCAAGTTAACTCGGTTTAAAAGGCATAAATCATAATAAATAGCAAATAAATCCGTAAAATTATCAAATTTAAACTTTAATTTTTATTTTATTGGTTATCTTATAACTGTAATAAAAAATGCCCAAAATCAACATGTATGCTACAAGCTAGCTCTAATACCACATGAAAGTCCATAGACCCTAATTAGACTCCTCTAATTAGTTACTAATTAACTTGTTAATTTAGTATTTAATGATCTATGTAACATGCATGCAAATATAAAGGCATAAATAAACATAAGATGAAATTTTCTTACATTGATAAATTTCGGTATTTTTGGGCACAATAAGAAACTCCTTTTCTTATTGATCTTGAGCTAAAACAAAGAGGATGAGCTCCTTAGAATGAACTTTCAATGTAGAAAGTCTCCTTCCAACATGCACCCAAGACTAACCCAAACTATCACTATAATTTTAGACTAGAAAAATATGGTGACAAGTAGTAACTAATATTAGATTTATTACTACTCTAGTAATATAAGAATATTAGTTGATTTGACATTTTTAGAGAGAAGTTGGAGAAAATAGCAAAAACAAGTGGAAAAATGAACAAATGAAATGAACAACCAAAGTGCCTTTTTATAGGCAAATTTGGCTGGTCACCATGCTCATTTTTTGAGCCATTATTTTGCTTATTTTTAATCCCATGCAAAGTGGTAGAGTGTAGGAAATAAAATGATCATGTTCATATCATAACATGTCATAATCAATATGTTGTAGTGTGATACAAGAAATGAACAATCATCATTGTGTATCACCACATGGATCCGGCCTCCACTAGCCAAAATGGTCCATTTTGATTTTTGATATTTGTCCCACAAATACTTATAATCATATGCTTAATTATCTAGTATAATTAAGTGTTAATTTAATCATGTAACAATTATATGATTCAAATTAATAAATAATACTTCCTCCAATTTTACATGTTGTTCCCTTTTCTTTTGGACACAAGGATTAAAAAATCACTTTGGACCACACAAAACACACTACCCCACATTCAATTAAATTTGGACCACACAACTACTCACAAATAAGAAAAGAGGGAACATCATCACACTTAGCTCAAAATAGAAAGAGGGAACAACATGTAAAATTGGAGGGAGTATATACTTAACTTTTAAGTAATATTTTACCATTATATCAATATATAATGGGTCCCACAATGTCTAGTTAATTTATTTTACAACTCCTTGTAAACATAATTAACTAATTACCTATACCTCAAATTATATGCACAACCTCAACTAATTTAGTGAATTAACGATTAATTATTAAATTAAATCTTATATAATCGTATTAAAATAAGAAGTAAAATTTATTCAGTCAGTTATCATATAATTGACTAATAAACTTAACCTAAATGAGTTCCTAACTCAATTTACAATAAATAACTCTCGTAACCAAACATATATCAAATATATATATGTAAACAACTAATTAAACTGTATCGTATACAAACAATTAGTTTACTGTTTGCGTCTCATCCTTTAGGTGTGACCGAAAGGGGTCAGTTGATCACCGCCGTAATACGACAATAACGTCAAGTCAGCTAATCGTTCTTGATTTACATTAATCAACTGACGTGGAGTATCAATAAACTAGTCATCCCATGGATATTCCAAAATGAGATTTATAATATAAATGCACTATTGTGGAGGATACTTACTCCAACATATATGACTCCGAAAATGCTAAGCGGAAGTTATGACTCGATGTGGTGATCCCATCCGCATCCCAACGCAGCTTACGGATTACCTGTGATCAACTGCTCACCATTCCCCAATGGATCACAGCAGTTTTGTAAAACAATAACGGGGTCAGTAATCGTATATACCGACCAATATACAAGACAAGCACAAGGGTAAGAGAAATCAGAGGGTCACCTCAGTAGACTCAGGTTACCATCCCTGCTCTACAAAACCGCCAATTGACCTGGACCGCAGCCACAGGCATTGAAATTCCATCTCACCGCTCCGAGACAAACCTGGAACACTAATGTGCACATCCCCCACGTAGCGGGATAACTACGGGGGCGAACTCGGGGTGTGATCCATCTCCCAACGGAATCACCAACTAGTAACCACAGTAACCATCGTAACAACCCAAAATCCAATCCCGAACTCCATCATCATCATCATAAGTCAAACAATCAAGTATCATACAATATCTCCTCACATCAATTAGCAGAACCGAATACTAAGAAGGGAAACCCTACCTTATTGACAATTCCGCAATGAACAACGAGTACTCAAAATCTTTCCTCTACGAAGTCCCCTCCTAATCAAACAATAACCACATAATTAATACCAACAATTTCCCCCTTTTCCCCCAATTCAATTAAGGTTATAACAGTACATACAAATCACAAAGTATAGATACTTACCAATGAAATCAACAAAGTAGCGAGAGATCGGATCTGGCACGAGATGATTAAGGATGTTCATGAGGAATTAGAAAGAGTTTTGAGAGGAAAATAGGGTTTGCTTTGAGAAACGTAATGATAATTATGAATCCTAATTCCTCTTATTATTCCTTAATCAACCATCCGACTAATCCTCGAAACCCGTCGTACTCGTGCGAGTGCAACATGTACTAGGTCGATTGCAACATGTACTCGGTCGAGTACAACTTACTCGGTTGAGTGCCTAACTCACTTGGCCGAGTACACAAGAACAGAAGACTATTTCAAACGACAGACCAATCTACTCGGTCGAGTAGACTCTACTCGGCCGACTACCCAATCTACTTGGTCGAGTAATCTTTACTCGGCCGAGTGCCAACTACACAGAAATACGAAGTATTACAGGTTGCAAATCTATGTCTGAGCAACATTAGTCTTGACCTAATTACTGATAGTGATAATGAGTGCATTAACTTGAGATCATAATTCTGCCTGCTAGGAGAATCAGACTTAGACAGTGAAACTGACGAGGTAAGCTTTAGTCGTCTTAAAAAGCAAGTTAAAAAATTGCCTAAGAGTACCATGATAGATTACTTTGAACAAACCCTTGATAAATGTCATTTTCAAAGTCTTGAATAAAGCGAACTGGAAGAACAAATCATTGACATTGGTAAAGGGAATCATCTTCTAAAAGCCAAAACAAGAAAGTTGAATTCTAAAGTTAAGGCAAATTCAGCCACAACTCCTGAATTCACGGATGCTGAGAAACCTGCTCTTGAGTCCAAGTTTATAGCTAATGAAGATATAACCTCAGAGTTAAAACTCAACATCAAACATCTTGAGGCCAAGGTTATAGCTACTGGAGCTATAACCTTAGAGTTGAGAAAAGTCAATGAACATTTTAAAGCTGAGATAAAGGCTAAAGACATTAAGAACCCAGACCAAAAGAAGGAAAGTTACTCTTGAGTTCAGCAACTAAAGGAATCTAAGGTTCAAATAACGGATATTAAGAAACAATACTCAGACGTTGTCATTATTGTTAATAAACGTTTTCAAGACTTTCGTGACAACCTTAAGTAAAGTATTTTCTCTAAGAATATAGCGATCCACCTTTCTGACTGTCATAAAGAAATCAACTATCTAAAAGAACTACTTATCCATGCTAGGAAAGTTCATGAAAAATGGTGTAGATTAGAGAATTCGATCTACGCAATGGCCTTTTATTTCATAACACGTTTTTTTATCACTTTTGAAAAGAGTCGCCACTTAATTTTTACATGAATTTAGAAACCAATTTTAGAGATTTTAAGTTCGTGTGAGATTACATGATGAGAAGTTAATTTAATTTCATTAAAGAACACTCAACCCCGCCCGTTACAATAACGGTATCTACTAAACAACAGAATGACTATTTGGAAACATGCCACATGGGGATGCAACCATACAATTTAAACCCTAACATGTGAATTTCATTCTATGTCAATTTAATGCATTTACTACTTTGTTGAAATTATTTAATATGCAAGTTCATTTATTCTAACTATCATAGACAAACAACGAGAACAATATAAGATATATTCTTACTCTTAGCATAAGATAGATTAGCAAACGTTAATGGTTAGTTTACATGACCAATTTAACATGTAATTTAAATCTAACTATTTCATAATTAAAATCAAATCAACTAAGTAACATGTCAATGATATAAACACAATAAAAACATGATATTCTACATGCTTTAATATACAATGCAAATTAATTTCATTCATTTGTCAATCTTATTCAAAGAAACATGTTTTTATTGTGTTTATATCATTGACATGGGAGAAAAGGGATTGAACGAGAAAAGGGATTGAATAATCACACCCTCAACTTACATGTACTTCGGACGATATTCAAGAACGTCGGATGTAAGTTTTCACCAAGCGTATGTCTTCGACGGTTTTCAAATCGAAATAAAAAATATTAAAACTTTAATCTTTGAATAAAAAAATCAAACAATTCAAATAAACCAATTCTTTGTTCGTGCGCTTTTGGACCCTTCACGCAGCGATTTTCAACTCGATGCCACGACTTCGTTTATTTTTTGAATTTCATTCCAAAAGATGTTTTGGAATATTGAGACTCCAAAATTTTTTGTAGAAAGAAACAGAAGAAAAAACGAGGTTTTATGGACTGAAAACGAGCAGTAACAGGTGTTGTCCAAAACAGAAACAAAGATGAACAAAGGAGCGATTCTCGCTCGAATGGTCACCTAAACTCATGTATGAAATTTAAGACTTGTTCCTAAGTATTATAGGGGTACTAAGGATGTTTCTTACGTAATATTTTAATGGTGGTTAAGGGTTTGAACTCGGTTTTGGAGAGAGGTCGAAAAAGGGGTTCTTTTTGTGTGTTTGTGTTTCTTTCTTTGCTCGTGTGTTCTTTCATGTGTGTGTTAGGGTTATCTAGGGCCCCATATGTGCTGGTATGAGAGTCCTAGATATGATATATTTTAGTTGTAGACAAAATTTGGAAAAGATTGGACTTTGGAGGTGTTTAGGAAAGTGATTTTCAATAGGTTTTGAAAAGTGATTTGTGAGAGATAATGTGGACGAGATATGGAATTGAGATGGTTATGGAGTGTATTTACTTGGCTAACAAGGCAAATTAACACGGATTTGAATGGGTAGGTTAATGGGTCACAAAAAGGGTCGGAAAATATTGCGGGTGTTTCGCCAAACCAGGGGCTGTTTTGAGCGTGGTTGCAGGCTGTTTTGGGATGTTTTGGGAACGGTTTTGGTGGATGTTTGGACTGGTTTAATGATATTCCTGGAGGTCAGGTGGTTCGAATGGTAGCTCAAAGGGGTTGGTTTGGGGCTTCCAAAACAGGGGTGTGCACAAGTGCGTCGGGGTCGTTTCGGTGTGTATAAGGAAGGGACAAGAGGGAGTGTTCGGTGTGTGTTATGGGATTCGAACCTCAGATCTCATGGGTAGGTATATGGGCTATTTACTTCTTGAAACTCGGGTCAATAAACAATTAAAACGACCTCAAAATAGTTCCAAAATCAAGCTAAAAGATCGTCGCAAAATCGCAAAATATGATTTTTCAAATCAAATAAAAACGATTTAATCACGTAATATTGATTTTGCAAATCAGAACTTTTCAAATATTAAAATCAAAACTTTTATTAAATTATATTCCATAATTTATAAAAGCACAAATTCAATGAATACTTTGTTTTGGTAAAATGTGAGCTTTCCTTAGATAATCAATCAATTACATCCTTAATTTCTAACATCCTCAACCATACTATATCATTACAATTTTTACATAGCAATATTCATGTTAAGGAGTCAATCTCTATCCTTACTTAAATAGTATTTCCTATCAACTGTCCTATTCTTGCACAGACCATAGTTTGCATTTCCTTAATTAGAACTTCAGGCCTTCTTATAGGCTGCTCCAATATTCCTCTATTTCTCTCCATCCAAATCAGATAGTTGCTAGCGCACTTAAACATTCTAGCAACTCCTTGTTGTACTGTATTAGCATACCTGGTCCCATTAAGCTTCAGTTGCATCCAATCCTCCATCTGTTGCATAATGATTTTGCTATACATACATTCTGAGAATAGATGAGCATGAGATTCAACTCCCCATTCACAGATAATGCATAGATCAGTCTGACACAGTCCCAAACTATAAAACTTCTCACAAGTATTCAGACTCTCCTGCATGATCAGCCAACTAATAAAGGCATGTTTAGGATAACACCATTTATCCTAGACTCCCTCAGACCATTGAACATGCCATATCTCACCCTTCAACCAGCAGTAACTAGTCTTTATAGTGTACTCCCTAGAGCCATGTCCCCACTGATGGTTCAGATATCCTGCTGCAAGCTTCTGTCTAACCTTACAAATGTTCCTCCAATTCCAATTGGAATCAATAGAAGGATTATACTGATTAGTAAAATATTTGACTAACTTAAAGTAATCCATTTCAAATTAGTAAAACCGTCACCGCGTTCCCCTTACATCATAGAAGACGAATTGTTTGACTGAATACCGTCAATGAAATTACATGTGTCCAATCATCATCGGGTGTTTGGCAGAATTTCTATAAATATCTGTATCGACGGATACGGGTGTCTAAAAATAGGATGGTAGCACAACTGAGCAATCTGACAACAATATGAAAATGGCGTAGCTCGATGTAAGCACGTGAGATCATCTTTAAAACGTAAAATAATGGTAATCACAAATCATGCCCTAGAACTCATATATATGGATCTTTGTGGTCCTATGAAGGTAAGAAGTATAGGCGGATCCATGTATGTTTTCGTTCTAGTTGATAATTACTCGAAGTATGTGTAACACCCGGAAATGTACCCTATTTTTCTAGTAGAAATATTTTACGAAATCTTTTCAGCGAATTTAAGTTTTAAATTAGCTTTTTATGTTTCGAGTCGAATTTAGAATTTCCGAGTTCGTATTTGGAATTTCTGTGAGATTCCATGAAAATTCCGTTTTAAGGCGAGTTTGACTTTTCTTGACTTTTGAGCCGAGTTTGACTTTTCTTGACTTTTGAGTCGAGTTTGACTTTTCTTGAATTTTAAGTCGTCTTTGACTTTTCTTGAATTTTTAGTCGTCTTTCACTTTTCTTGAATTTTAAGTCGTCTTTGACTTTCTTGACTTTTGAGCCGTCTTTGACTTTCGTTGACTTTTTCCTATATATACTCCCCCTTAACCCTAACTCACCCTCATTCATCTTCTTCTTCCTCTCTAGTAAACACCCAAAAACCCTAGCCTCCATACTTGCTCAAACTTAGAATCATCGCTACTCCTTCGTTACTCGCTCAAATTCTCGTAAGTTCGTCTTATTCTTCCCCTCTTACCTTCCTCTATCCGTATTGGTAATAAAATTACCGTCTTTCTCGCTTTTTTAAATTATTTGTCTTTCTTAAGGTGAATGATATTCATCTTTTATTATCTAATATTATGTAGGTGGAGATTAGGAAAGCTTAGTAACCGTTTAAAGACGCGTAAAGGTAACGGTGAAGGGTTACTCGGTATCATTTACTTGTTTTACATGCTTTATATGCTAGGACTCGTATTTAGAATACGATAAGTAAGTTAGGAATTATGTTATGGATAATGATTGTTGTTGTTTGATGATTGTTGATGATGAATATTGATTGTTGATAGTTATTAGAGAGGAATTATGAGAATTGGAAAGGATAGGATTGAATTTGGTTGAAGGCTCTCGGGTGAAATGGTAACAGAGTATCTCACGGTCGTGAGATGGCATCTCACGGTCGTGAAACCTCATTTCACGGTCGTGAAATACAAGTCACGGTCGTGACTTGTGCAGTTTCACTGCACTGACCCTTTTTGGTAGAATGATCATATCTCCTTCGTTACTTGCTTGTTTTGGGCTTGTGACCACTCGTTGGAACCGTAAGAAGATAAGCTATCACCTAGACTTGGAATTTCTGCATTCCCATATCTAGAACTCTAGTTATGACAGTTTGAAGTGAACCCTTGTTTTAGTTAGTTTCCAAACTTGTTGTTTTGGAGAGGTATCTAGGTTTCTTGTTTATTATGCTTCTTAAACTTGGTCTAATGCTTATGTATCATGTATTGATTCATGTTTATTATATTTACATTTATATAATGCCATATTCACATGTTTTGTGACGGTTTTTGCTATGTCCCACTTGGAGTCGTTTTTTTACAAATGATACGGTTTGAGCACTATTTTGTCTTGTGCTTTGTACTCTCATTCCCTTGGCTACCTTCCCGTTCGTAAGGCTGGAATGTCGGAACGGAGAGGTATCCTACTGCTTAATTGCATGTGTAGTGGGCATACGACGACGTTGTTGGGAGTTGAACGCGTTGCGTTGATCGACCCGGCCGTCAAATGTTGTGTACTTGCGAGGTGGTGTTATTTGCATGTAGCGTACCGCTTGTTATGAGGCTTGAGCTTTTTTCCGCCTCTTTCGTGAATGTCGACCGAATTTGGGGTACTCGGCGTCTATGATTGACCGAGTCTTGGATGCGAAACGTTTATCGCATGTCGGATCGGAACACGTTATTCCGAGAGTCTGGCCAGGTTTAGACTAGGACCGTATTATTATCGTCGTCCTACCGGAGGAAATTAGTGAACATATACGAAATGTGATCGTGTATGCGTTACAGGGAAATGCTTATCCCGTGGATGCCTTTTAATCATACTTGCCATTTACACGATGCTAGTGCGTTTCATTTACCGTGAGAAAGGTCGTCTTTGTGTTGTTGTCTTTGAATGTGTGATTTCATGATTGTATTCATGGTCATTGCATGACTTGACACCGTCAAGGTCTTGGTTCGTGAATGGATGGTAATATGTTGGATATTATGTGATCATCGCATGACTTGACTTGGTTTGTCTGTCGAGTCTCAATCTTATCCATCTTATACCGCTAACGGTGAGATGTAAGCCCTAGTGAGCGTATTCGATTGCCTAAGAGTGTCTATCCCGAGTCTTTGAATAACATGATGGTTACGGTTTTGATTTCCACATGATCTCATCATTATCTATAGAATTGCCTATCTATTCTTATCGCAACTCACATGTATATATATATTCATGCTTTACTTTTGTATTTCCTTATATGTACGTTAAAGGTGATATGGCTGGGAGAACCCGGAGTTACTCCCCACTGACTGTGGCGTTCATGTTTTTCATGAATGAACAGGTTGCTTGCTTGGATGCCTTTTTGGGATATGATGTTTTGGGGTTCGGGTGTGAGCTAGCGGGCGTTGTCCCTGGAAGATTAACCTCTAGACGATTTTAGCTTATTTGCTAAACACTTGTTCTTTGTTAACATTTTGAGAGACTCCGTCTCTTTGTTATTTTCCGCACTTTAGTTGTAATATTTTGACACTCCTCGGTTTTTTAAAACTTGCAGTGTATAAAAGTTTTTTAAAAAAAAAAAAAAAGACACCTTTTTCCGCTATAATTCACATCTTGTTTTCTTTTTATTTCCGCATTCGCGAGGTGTTGTGCACAGTTTGGGACAAGCGTAAACGCGTCCCGACTCACACCCGACACGTGACCACTAACCTTAAAAACTACTTGACCTTGAAATAATAAATGAGGATATTGGTAAGACTTAAGGACCTAAGTTTGGTAGTCTTTGGTGTACTTGAGTTTGTTATGGTTCTAACTTGTTTGTTGCTTGTGTTGAGTGATGTTATGTTTGTTTGTATCTACCGTCTTAAGGTGTATCTTTGTGTTACCTAGAAGAAGTATACTCTACCGAAAATTTGAAGATTTACAAGCCTAATTGAAGTGTATTTCTTCTTCATCTATGAATTCTCTCGTCCTTATTGTTTTATGCTCTCTTCCTTCTATCTAAATGCTTCTTCATCATCTAACTTCTTTTCCCCTTGGAAATTTCTCTTGTTACTTTCCTCCTCTTTATCAATTTGTACCATCAACTTCCTTATGTGACCTTTTGTGGACACCATACCCTTTAGTTTGTGGCATATTGTACTTGGTTGGAAGAATTTTAGACTTTGTGGACTATTAGTGTTTGTTAGAATGAACTTTTGATTTGAGGAAAATGGTATAGATCTAATTTCACCCTATGGTGGTGAGAGTTGGTATCCTTGAGGAAAGTGTGGTAAGGTATGTTTAATGATTTTAATGCTTGATGCTTGCCATGACTAATGTAGTTCATGGTATTTGATGGTGTAAGGTTGAATGAGTTGGCTAGGACTTCTTAACCCATTAGTAGTTTAGTCTTTTGGACTTTGAAGTTTTGTATTGTTTTAAAGACCATGCTTATGATATGTTTATTTGGTGTAAATAAGAAGTTTAGAATGATATCTTGAGGTGCAAAATGCTTTTGAGACTAAGTGACGTCTTGTGGTTTCCTATGGTGTGTTTGTAAGTGTAGGCTTGGTGGAAAAGCATTTGGCTATAGTTCTTGGATTTAAAGATATGATCTTACCTTATGGTATCGGAGACTCGTTTGAAGTAGTAAGGTTTCGTTGTAAGTTGAACCAGATTACTTGAGGATTATAGATATAAGCGAGGTTCGATAATGTAATCTATGATGGAAATACCTTGGGACGTAAATGATGATGTTTGACTTGAGGTTGTACTTTGTTATTAACGAACTCGTGGGATATGATGTTGATAATGACGTTTTGTTCGGTGTTCTACCTTGTGGCCGTAGGAGTTGAAAAGAGATTAGTATGGAGAATTCCTTATTGGTTCTTCGGTTTTTGAAACCTTTTAGAGCGTGTCAAATTTTGGAATTTAGAGAATGTTACTATACTTGAGTTGCAATTCCGCAATTGGGAATCCGTGTTATATGAAGGGGCGGATGAATTGGGTTGTAATCGATTTGTTAAATCTAGGTGTACCTTACTTTGATGATTGCTCGTGGTATGATGGTCCCTTGTAAGAGGCCTTTGTAAAGGAATAATTAAGTGGTTTTATTATCGCATTAGGTTTGAAAGGAGAAACTTTGTGGATTAAATCTTAAACCCTTACTCGTGCCATCATTCCTTTTCATTTCCATTCTTGAATGTTTTTGTCAAGATTGATCTTTAAGAAATTACAAGCTCGTACTTTCTTTCTTACTTAGATATCTTCATAACTCTACTATCCGTTTTGTCTCTTTCTTGCCCTCGTTATTTTCAGCGTTCCTCTCTTTTAATCTCGTGCCTGATTTTATTCTCGTGTTCTCCTTGAGATTTCTTATCGTTTCCTATCTCGTTGCCGCTTCATCTTTTCCTTAGTGGATTAGATATTCCGTTTGTAAGGTTCAGAGAATAAGTGTAATGTATTTTGGGATTCTTTAGCTAGAATATGTGTCTTTGGATTGAGCAAATTTCATGTTGTCCTTGATCATGGAAAATAGGACTTAAGCTCTAGGATGAATCCTAATAAGGATAATGTATCCTCTCTTGGTGGTTTTAGGTTTGGAGCTTGGTATTGTAGTGTTATTTTGAGAATCGAGTTGATCATGATAATAGTTTGTTGATGTTGAGTAGTATAATGGTTGCTTGGGATATCATTTGGGAATTAGATGTCTCTAATTGGTGGATTCTAAAAGAGACTTTGCTTTAGGGTAATTGAGTTGGTACCCAAAGTTTGAGGAGTTTTGTCATCAATGAAAATCGATTCATTTTGAGTTTTAGATGAAATAGATGATTTGAATGGTTGTTTGATTTCCAAGTGATTGGTCATTTGCGGTTTGGGATTAGTAATTCTCTTTTATTCTTAAGGAATCATAGTTTGAAATTGAGAAATGTTCGTTGCAAGCTTTGGATGATGAATGCTCGGTTGTTATAGATTATAGAGTTAGAATGGTGAACCCATTTATCTTGAGGATTAGTAACCTCCGTAGTTTGCTAATGTGACTATTTATATTTGAGGCTTCGAGTGTAGTAATGATCGAATTAAGGATGTTAGGGCGTATTAAAGAATCATTATAATCGATAATGGATTGTGGAATTTTCCTTGTCGTGAGATCTGGGATGAGGCTAGTTGGATCTTAGATAATTATGTTTGTTACTTCGATTGTGATTGTTGTAAATAATGTTTATGGAGTTTGGCGTTTTAGGATGGTTAAAGTGTAATTGAGGTAAATTACTTTCTCTTGAGGACTAGTTTATTTGATGGAGTTAGTGGTGTCGAACCCTTATAGATCTTCCTGCCGACTTCATCGTGATCTTCCTATCCCTAAGAATTCGATTTGTTTCGTTTTTGCGTGTTTTGTATGTATTTTGTTATCGTGATTTGTGAACTTTATGTTCGGGTCGCTCTATGTACGTGTAATGTCGTGTTATTTTGACTTTATCTTTGATAAAACCTTCGAATTTCCATATTGTATTTCTAAATTAACTTTTCAAAGAAGTCTAAAGATGAATTTTGTACTCTCTTTTTGGAGAAAATGGATTTCTTTTGCTTTTATATTTGGATTTTGCGTTTGGTTGGATGTTTGCACTTGTTATTGGAGACGTCTGATAACTAGTCCTGCACTTACTAACGTTGTTTTGAGTTTCGATTTCACTATTTCGACATTGCTTTGATTTGGATAATTAGAGTTCTCGTTCGCGACGAGCATTCTTGAGATCCGTAAGTAAGTTTCACACTTATGAAAAAAAAAAAAAATTTCCTTAAACTGTTTTCGAGATGAACCTCGTTTCATAAATGTTTCCTTTGTAAAAGCTTTCTTGTTAATTTTTAAAACCAATTCTTGTCTTTGATACTTTTGTTTTCTACTCTCAAGTTTCGAGGACGAAACTTTTTAAAAGGAGGGGTGATTGTAACACCCGGAAATGTACCCTATTTTTCTAGTAGAAATATTTTACGAAATCTTTTCAGCGAATTTAAGGTTTAAATTAGCTTTTTATGTTTCGAGTCGAATTTAGAATTTCCGAGTTCGTATTTGGAATTTCTGTGAGATTCCATGAAAATTCCGTTTTAAGGCGAGTTTGACTTTTCTTGACTTTTGAGTCGAGTTTGACTTTTCTTGACTTTTGAGTCGAGTTTGACTTTTCTTGAATTTTAAGTCGTCTTTAACTTTTCTTGAATTTTTAGTCGTCTTTGACTTTTCTTGAATTTTAAGTCGTCTTTGACTTTCTTGACTTTTGAGCCGTCTTTGACTTTCGTTGACTTTTTCCTATATATACTCCCCCTTAACCCTAACTCACCCTCATTCATCTTCTTCTTCCTCTCTAGTAAACACCCAAAAACCCTAGCCTCCATACTTGCTCAAACTTAGAATCATCGCTACTCCTTCGTTACTCGCTCAAATTCTCGTAAGTTCGTCTTAATCTTCCCCTCTTATCTTCCGCTATCCGTATTGGTAATAAAATTACCGTCTTTCTCGTTTTTTTAAATTATCCGTCTTTCTCAAGGTGAATGATATTCATCTTTTATTACCTATTTGTTTGTAGGTGGAGACTAGGAAAGCTTAGTAACCGTTTAAAGACGCGTAAAGGTAACGGTGAAGGGTTACTCGGTATCATTTACGTGTTTTACATGCTTTATATGCTAGGATTCGTATTTAGAATACGATAAGTAAGTTAGGAATTATGTTATGGATAATGATTGTTGTTGTGTGATGATTGTTGATGATGAATATTGATTGTTGATAGTTATTAGAGAGGAATTATGAGAATTGGAAATGATAGGATTGAATTTTGTTGAAGGCTCTCGGGTGAATTGGTAACAGAGTGTTTCACGGTCGTGAGATGTCATTTCACGGTCGTGAAACTCATTTCACGGTCGTGAAATTTAAGTCACGGTCGTGACTTGTGCAGTTTCACTGCACTGACCCCTTTTCGTAAAATGATCATATCTCCTTCGTTACTTGCTTGTTTTGGGCTTGTGACCATTCTTTGGAACCGTAAGAGGATAAGCTATCACCTCGACTTGTAATTTCTGTATTTTCATGTCTAAAAATCTAGTTATGACAGTTTTAAGTGAACCCTTGTTTTAGTTAGTTTCCAAACTTATTGTTTTGGAGAGGTATCTATGTTTCTTGTTTATTATGCTTTTTAAACTTGGTCTAATGCTTATGTATCATGTATTGATTCATGTTTTATCATATTTAAACTTATATGATTCCCTATTCACATGTTTTGTGACGGTTTTTGGTATGTTCCACTTTGAGTCGGTTGTTACAAATGATACGGTTTGAGCACTATTTTGTCTTGTGCTTTGTACTCTCATTCCCTTGGCTACCTTCCCGTTCGTAAGGCTGGAATGTAGGAACGGAGAGGTATCCTACTGCTTAAATGCATGTGTTAGTGGGCATACGACGACGTTGTTGGGAGTTGAACGCTATGCGTTGATCGACCCGGCCGTCAAATGTAGTGTACTTGCGAGGTGGTGTTATTTGCATGTATCGTACCGCTTGTTATGAGGCTTCAGCTCTTTTCCGCCTCTTTCGTGAATTGATCTACCGAGAATGTGGGTTACTCGGCG
>JAIUZE010007088.1:0-11129 GCA_022085475.1 Heliosperma pusillum | reverse complement strand
GGGTCTGTTTCGGGTCAATCGGGTCGGGTTATTTTGGGTCGGGTCATTTTCGGGTCAAAGAATAAGAGACAAAATGCCATTTTAAGTCTTTTCGGTTCAATTAAAGTTATGTTTTGTCGGGTCATTTTCGGGTTGAGTGTTTTTGGATCGGGTTATTTTCGGGTCGGGTCAGTTACGGGTCAAGAAAGATCGGGTCATGTTCGGGTTGGGTCGGGTCCAATCGGGTTTCGGGTCACATTTGGGTGTTGTAGTTCGGGTCAATTTCGGGTCACGGGTCGGGTCATTCGGGTCGGGTCAATCGGGTCGGGTTGCTTTTGTCAGGTCTATTGATGATGATTGTTGTTAGTTGATGATTGTTGATGATGAATATTGATTGTTGATAGTTAATAGAAGTAAATTATGAGAATTGGAAATGATAGAGTTGTGTATGTTGCTCACGGGTTGATGTTGTCCCAGCCGGGTGCCCGGCCGCCGGTCTAGTGGCCGGCTGGGAACTCACTGCACCGACCCTTTTTCGTAGAATGATCATATCTCCTTCGTTAGTTGCTTGTTTTGGGCTTGTGACCTATCGTTGGAACCGTAAGAGGATAAGCTATCACCTCGACTTGGAATTTCTGCATTTGCATATCTCGAACTCTAGTTATGACCGTTTGAAGTGGACCCTTGTTTTAGTTAGTTTCCAAACTTGCTTTTTGTGTGTAGTTGTGCTCCGAGCCGGGGTACCGGCCGCCGGCCTCCAGACCGGCCTGGAACACGGCTGTGTTTTGTTCTTACAATTTCTAAAACTCGTAATTTAAAATAGTTCGCATGGTTCGTTTATCGTATAATTTTACGTAGTGACTTATAATATTCATGTTTTGGATATATGATATTTCATTCGCTTGTATCACATGTTTTTGTGACGGTTTTTGATATGTCCCACTTTGAGTCGGTTTTTACAAATGATACGGTTTGAGCACTATTTTGTCTTGTGCTTTGTACTCTCATTCCCTTGGCTACCTCCACGTTCGTAAGGCTGGAATGTCGGAAAGGGGATGTATCCTACTGCTTAATTGCATGTGTTAGTGGGCATACGACGACGTTGTTGGGAGGCGAACGCTATGCGTTGATCGACCCGGCCGTCAAATGTTGTGTACTTGCGAGGTGGTGTTATTTGCATGTAGCGTACCGCTTGTTATGAGGCTTGTGATCTTTTCCGCCTCTTTCGTGACTTGATACACCGGAAAATGTGGGTATCGGCGTTATGAGTGACGGAGTCTTGGATGCGAAATGTGATCGCATGTGAAATCGGAAGCGAAAATGTGATTCCGAGGAATCTGGCCAGGTTTAGATTAGGGGCTTATCGTTCACCAGGAAGAATTAGTCTACATATACGAATGAATTGAATCGTGTATGCGTCAGGGAAATGTGATTGTGGATGCCCTTTTAACATATGGCCCCATGTACCACGTGATAGTGCGTTTCATTTACCGTGAGAAGGTGTCCTTGTGTCGTTGTGTTTAGATGCATGATACATGCTGTTCTTCATGATCATTGCAGGAATTGGCATGGTGGGTTTGTCGAGGCTCAATCTTATCAAATACAGCTAAAGGTGAGCTAGATCAAGCCCTAGTGAGCGTATTCGCTTGCATAAGAGTTCTTCCCGGTCTTTGTATGACATGATGGAGTCGGACGGGTAATCTTATGCTTATCATTATATCGCGAATTGCCTATCTATCCTTATCGCATCTCACAGTATATCTATATGTATGGCATGCTCTAATTTCCGTATTCTTCTATGTAGTTAATGTGATATGGAGGGAGCACCGGAGTTACTCCCCACTGGACTGTGGCGTTGAATGTTTTTCATGGTGAAAGGTTGCTTGCATGGTTGGATTTTTGTTGAATTTGGATTCGGGGGGTGAGCTACCGCGGGAGTGTCCCTGGATTATTAAAAACCTCTAGACCGATTTTAGCTTGTTGCTAAACAATTGTACTGTTAACCTTTTGGAGGGACTTCGTCTCTTGGTGTGGTATAATTCGTACTCTAGTTTGTAATATATGACACTCCTCGTATTCTTTCCTTGCATGTATAAAAGTTTTTTAAAACTTCATATTCCGCTATATAATTCACATGCTTGTTTGTTTATTATTTCCGCATTCGCGAGGGTTGTCACAGTTGGTATCAGAGCTTTATCGCTCCCGACGCACACACGTGAACCCTAACTTAAACTACTTGACCTTGAAATAAGAAATGAGAGATGGGTAGACTTAAGGACCTAAGGTGGTAGTCTTTGGTGTACTTGATGTTTGTTAGGTTCTAACTTGTTTGTTGATTGTGTTAAGTGATGTTATGTTTGTTTGTATCTACCGTCTTAAGGTGGATCATGTGTTACCTAGAAGAAGTATCCTCTACCGAAGATTGAAGATTGACGAGCCTATTGGAAGTGTACGTCTCCCTCATCGATGATCTCTTGTGCCTTTATTGTACCTTTTTCCCTCTTTCTATCTAGGTGCTTCTTTCTCTTTCAACTTTTTTTGCCTTTGGAAATTACTCTTGATAGTTTCCTCCGTCTTACCATTGGTACCCTTACCTTCTTCATGTAACATTTTTGTGGATGCCATACCCATTTGTTTGTAGTGTATAAACCGTGGTCGGAAGAATTTTGGATTGTGGAGTCTTAATATTGATAGAATAAATTTGGGATTTGAGGAAAATGGGGTAGATCTAAGTTCACCCCATAGTGTTGAGTGGTTGTATCTCTGAGGAAAGGTGGTAAGATAAGTTCGATGATTTTAATGCTTAATGCTTGGCATGACTCATGTGTGAATAGTTCCTGGTATTGGATGGTGTAAGGTTGAATAAGTTGGCTAGGACTCCTTAACCCATTAGTGATTTAATCTTTTAACCTTAGGAGTTTGAATGATGCCTTAAGGTGTAAAATGCTTTGGAGACTAAGTGACTTGTTGTGGATTCTAGTGTATGTGTTAGAGTATACGCTTAGTGGAAAAGTACTTGGCTATAATTTTTGGATTTAAAAATATGATCTTATATCATGGTATCGGAGACTTGGTTGAGGTATTAAGTCGTCGTGATAGATTAAACCATGTTACTTAAGGATTATGGCACGAGTGGAATTTGATTAGATTGGCTATGACGGTGATGCCTTAAGATGTTGATGATGACGTTTTGTTCGGTGTACTACCTTATGGACCATAGGAGTTGAAAAGAGATTAGTATGAAGAATTCCTTGTTAGTCCTTCGGTTTTGAAACCTTTGAGAATGTGTCAAATTTTGGAGTTGAGAGAATGTTACTATGCTTGAGTTGCAATTCCGCAATTGGGAATCCGTGTTATATAAAAGGATGGAGGAATTGGGTTGTAATCGATTTGTTAAATCTGGTTGTACCTTACTTTGATAATTTGTGGTACGAGGGTCCCTTGTAAGAGACCTTTGTTATTGGGATGAGTTGCTTTGCTATCACCCTGAGTCTGAAAGGAGAAATTTTGTGGATTAAACCTTAAACCTTTACTCTTACCATTATCCCTTTCTATTTCCTTTCATGCAAGTTCATACTAAGCCTGATTTCTAAGAAAATGTTTTCTCTTATCTTTTCCTTTGCTTCGCTATCGCCGTAGCTATATCTATCCAATTTCTAGCTCTCGACTCCCTACCTCTAGCGTCCCTCTAATTTTTATCCGATCTTATCGCGTTCGTATTTCCCTCGAAATTTGCTATCGTTTCCAATTTCATGGTGTCATTTTCTTTCCTTTTGTGACAACCCTCGCGAATGCGGAAATATAAAACATACAAGCATGTGAAATAATATGCGGAAATACGGTATTTTAAAAACTTTTATACATGCAAGATAGACAATACGAGGAGTGTCAAAATAATACAAACTAAGTACGAAATACAACAAAGAGACGGGGTCTCTTAAAATGTTAGCAAAGAACAAGTGTTTAGCAAAACTAGCTGAAATCGTCTAGAGGTGAAACTTCCAGGGACAACGCCCGCTAGCTCACACCCGAACCCAAAATAGTCAAGCAAAAAGCCATCCATGCAGGAAACCTGTTCATCCATGAAAAACATGAATGCCACAGTCAGTGGGGAGTAACTCCGGGTTCTCCCAGCCATATCACATTAAACGTACACAAAAAGAAATACAAAAGATAAGCATGCATATATAGATATACATGTGAGATACGATAAGAATAAATAGGCAATTCGATAAATAATGATAAGAGCATAAGAGTTACAAATCCGAATCCATCATGATATTCAAACACTCGGGGAAGACACTCTTAGGCAACCGAATACGCTCACTAGGGCTTACATCTCACCGTTAGCGGTATAAGTTTGATAAGATTGAGACTCGACAAACAACCATGCCAAGTCATGCAATGACCATCATTAAATCCATCATGTTATCATCCATTCAAACAACCCAATACATAGAGGTGCCCAATCATCGCATGACATGAATAATATCATGAAATCACGCATTCAAGACGCGACACAGACGACACTCTCACGGTAAAATGACGCCTTACACCGTGTAATGGCAAGTATGATAACAGGCATCCACGTGAAGAACATTTGCCCTGAACTTCATCACGATGCTACATTTCGTATATGTAGCTATTTCCTCCTGGTCAACGACTACGATTAATAATACGGGTCTTGTCTGAACCCTGGCCAGATTCTCGGAATAAACGTGTTCCATTCGACATGCGATAACATTTTCGCATCCAAAGAACTCGTCTACAAAACAGCCGAGTACCCAAAATTCGGTAGATCAATTCACGAAAGAGGCGGAAAAGAGCTCAACCTCATAACAAGCGGTACGCTACATGCAAATAACACCACCTCGCAAGTACACAACATTTGACGGCCGGGTCGATCAACGCATAGCGTTCAACTCCCAACAACGTCGTCGTATGCCCCCTAACACATGCATTTAAGCAGTAGGATACCTCTCCGTTCCGACATTCCAGCCTTACGAACGGGAAGGTAGCCAAGGGAATGAGAGTACAAAGCACAAGACCAAATAGTGCTCAAACCGTATCATTTGTAAAAACCGACTCAAAGTGGGACATAGCAAAAACCGTCACAAAACATGTGATACATGCGAATGAAATATTATATATCCAAAACATAATATTATAAGTCACTACGTAAAATTATACGATAAACGGATCATGCGAACTATTATAAATTACGAGTTTTAGAAAACATAGGAAAAACATACAGCCGTGTTCCAAGCCGGTATAGTGACCGGTGGCCGGTACCCCGGCTCGGAGCACAAGACAAAAACCAAAATCATAGAAAACAGGGTATGTGTTCCTGGCCGGTCAGGGGATCGGCGGCCGGTACCCCGGCCAGGAGCACCTCATCACACAAATTCCAAAATTCCCAATGTACTTACTGATGTGTTCCCAGCCAGTGGGCAGACCGGCGGCCGGTCACCCGGCTGGGAGCACCTCTTCACCCGTGAGCTTCCTTTACTTACCCAATTCATTTCAATTCTCAAATATACTTCTAATAATTATCAACAATCAATATACATCATCAACATTCATCATATAACAACATTCATTAATCATAACATGATTCCTGAGCTTCTAATCGTATTCTAAATACGATTTCTAGCATCTAAATCATGTAAAACACGTAAATGATACCGAGTAACCCTTCACCGTTACCTTTATGCGTCTTCACTACTCGTCAAGCTCCTTTTCAATTAGAAAATAGTCTTTGTCGGGATCTTGGAGGTCACCACCTACAAATAGATCATAAAAGATGAATAAAATTCATCTTGAGAAAGACGGAAAGTTTGAAAAGCGAGAAAGACGATACTTTTAATATGAATACGGGTAGAGGAAGGTAAGAGGGGAAGAATGAGACGAACTTACGCGAATTCTAGCAAAGAACGAATGAGCTATGAGAATTCTAAGATTGAAACAAAGAGGGAGGCAAGGGTTTGGTTGCTTAAGGAAGAAGAAATGTTGAATGTGTTTGTGAGAATGAAATAGGTTAAGGGAGTGAGTATGAGTATGTATAAGGAAAAAGTCAAGGAAAGTCAAACTCGCCTTAAGACGGGATTCTCATGGAATCTCGCGGAAATTCCAAATACGAACTCGGAAATTCTAAATTCGACTCGAAAAATTAAATTTACGATTACAACTATAATTCACTGAAAAGTAACCGTAAAATATTTTTACTAGAAAAATAGGGTACATTTCCGGGTGTTACAAAAAAGAGGCCGCTAGAAGAAAATGTTGACACTGAAGAAACATCACCGAAGAAGTTGAAGAATTCTAATAAAAAAAAGTAATGGTGATGAGAATAAGAAAATGGCGACACTAAAACCAGTAGTAGATGACAAAATGGCGACAAATAAACTTCAGACGAAGTGTCGACCAGGGCAGTTGGTGGAGTTGATTAATGGCCTCAGTAAAGAACAAAAAGAAGCTGTTAGGGAGATTGGATTTGGTGGTTTGCTGCAGTTAAAGGTGACAAAATTACCACATGGCATTCTGCCTTCGATTTTAAAGGCATTTAACTACACATGCAATATGTTTAAGATGAAGAAGACGAAGTTTATAATTACAAACGATGATGTGCATGATATCTTTCTGCTGCCTCGAGGAGGAAATGAGGTTGTGCTTGCGCAAACGGGTAACACTGTTTCTGTGACGGACAGCAGACTAAAAAAGGAATGGAGGTTGAGGTTTGGTATGCAAAATAGTTCAGATCCAATTACGGTGAAACGTGTCTTTGAAACACTGCGTGGGAGTAACGATTCTGGAGACTAATTCAAGAAACTGTTTGTTTTGTTCAGCGTGTCAGTTTTCCTGGCACCAACTTCTAATAAAACAATAGACTTGAAGTTGGTAAGAGATGTCACTAATGTTGAGAGCATCCCGGCTTATGACTGGTGTGCTTATATTTTCAGAGAGATGGTTAATAGTATAAACGTATTTAAACTGGGTGGAAAGTCAATTGTCAGCGATTGTATATTGGTTGTAATGCTCGCGTATTTCCATCGCTTTAATTTCAAAGGAGATGTTATGGGACACACGTTACCTCTTATCAGCCACTGGGATGATGAGAAGTTGTCAAAAAGGGTGCAGGATGAGAAGAAGACGTGATCGTTGAGTAATGCTCCATTGTCGAAGATTGACTACTCAATCACTCTACAACAACAAGGTTAGAAAAGTAAGCAAGTTCTTTATTTTTAATGTACTTAAATTTAAATAAGTTTTGAACAAGTACCAATATATCATATATTTTTCAGATAAACCAGAGGCGGTGAGAGGTACACAAAATTCAGATAAGGGACTTGATGAATAACTTGAAGAAGAAGTTGATGAAGAATGTGAATCCAAAGAAGGGTACTTGATGGTAAAGCTGCCGAAAGGGGTTGAAAGCGATAAACAGATTAAAGCTCGATCGATTGATGTAAGCTCTCGTTACTTGTGGTTTTTCAGTTACAACAAATTTAAATTATGTGTCTCCTAGCTCAGTAAGATAATTTCTATTGTTATATAGGATGCTACTGCTTAAAGATTGTTGTGATATTGTTTCTAAAGTAGTATGATGCTACTTTCTGATATTGCTGTGATATTGTTGTGATATTGCTGTAATATAGCTGTGATACTGTTCTAATATTGCTCTGATACTAATGTGATATTGTTGTGATATTCAATAAAGCTTTATATATTTATCTTTGGATATGGCAGGGAGCTCATGAAATATATTTACATATGAAGAGGGATAATGAGTTGTTCTTCTCAAGATACGTAAATAATATAAATAAGCTCTGTAAAATGAAACCAACAAAAAGAAATGATGAGCCAAGTACATCTGTACATGATGAAGCAACGGAAGACAGCGCTGCTAAACAAGTGATTGTTAACAATGAGGAAAATCCATCGTCAAAGCAAGCTCCAGCTCCTGCTCCAGCTCTTTCTCTGTCCCAAACACAACATGCATTAAGAGATCCTGACTACCACACCTTTATTGATGGTTTGGTAGCTAGGTCGTATGAGAAGGAGAAAGCAAAAAAAGGGCTGCCTACGTTTGATATTTGGACTGATATGTTAAAAATTCAGTACAAAGAATTGAACAAAAAATATGGAGGATGTTTCGACAGAGATCTTTTGAGCGACAACGATTTGGAATGCGTTGATGAAGAAAATGATGAGGAAGTTGATGTGACTAACTTGAACAGTGATGATGGCGGAGAAGCTGAAAAGCGGAATGATGAGGAGGAATGTTTTGATGATTTTGTGACAAATATAGTTTTAGGAGTTACTTCTAATATTGAGCACATGTATGAGGATACAAATGTTGTCAATCAAAAGGATGACGTTGAATCAAATGTTCCAGATGAGGGAAATCAGAATAAGGATTTCGATGATGGTAAACCGGATGATGCGTGTCGTTATACACCAAAAATAAAAGCCTAAGTCTACTAACTAAGAAGATAGCGGAAGTAGGGTCGATCTCCACAGGGAGGAAACTAACTAACTGTAATCTAAATCTGCCAGTCACAATCTAGGGGTTTTGAATTGGTTTTAAACTAAAATAAATAAGATTAAAGGAAGAGAAATAAAGGTAGAAATTAATATGAAATAAATCAGATAAAGGAAGAATATGCTAGGATTCGGTCCACTGCAATATCGGAATCTACGGGTCAACTAGGTCAGTCAATCTATCAATAAGAAGGGCAATGGTTTTCTCCTCTAGGTCTCAAACCACTCTAGGGATTTTCCTAATTAACTCTCGTCCTCTTCGGAGTCACCTATCAATTCTAAGCAAGCCTTTCCCTTCCAATCTCTCGATCCAGGTCGGGGTTAACTACCTAGCTAGTCTCCTGCGTGCACTCATTCGACTAACCTCAATTAAATTGCTTAGACTGATTCTCATATTCAAGACTAACTAACGTACTCTAACCTATCATGCCTCTACTACAGTTTCCCTCATCCCAACATACAAGAGAATTAGCTACTCATGCTATTGACGATGCTAGCAATAAAGACGATTGAATATATGACGATAGACATAATAAAATCGTAATTAACAAGTATAAACAATAATAACGCAGCAGTTAAAAAGAGCAAACGGTAATTAAGACTAAAACAAGGGTTAAGAATAAAAGAGAGAAAATTGTTGGAGTAGGTGTCCTCCACAATAGTGCGCCACATAATAAATCTTATTATGGAATATAATTGGGATATTTATTGACTATATATATGATTAGTCAGTTGATTAACGTAAATCAATAACGGTTGGCTGACTAGAGTTTGCCGTTATTGTCGTTTGACGGCGGTGATCAACTGATCCCTTTCGGTCACACCTAAAGGATGAAATCAAAATAGTAACTAATTATTTGTATACGATACAGTTAATTAGTACATTACATATATTCGATATGTACGAGAGTTAATTGTTAGAAATTGAGTTAAGAACTCAAATTCGATTAAACTTATTTTTCAATTATGCGATAATTGACTAATAAATTTATATCTTATTTTAATACGATTAAATAAGATTTAACTTAGTAATTAATCGTTAAATTACTAAATTAGTTGAGGTTTTGAGAAAGAGGTAGTTAGTTAATTATATTTACAAGGAGTTGTAAAATAAATTAACCCAGCATTGTGGGACCCATTATATATTGATATAATGGTAAAATATTACTTAAAATGTTAAGTACATATTATTTATTTAATTGAGTCATATAATTGTTATATGATCAAATTAACACTTAATTATACAAGATAATTAACCATATGCTCAATAAGTATTTGTGAGACAAATATCAAAAATCAAAATGGATCCAACTAGGCCAAAATGGCCGGTTATGATGTAGTTACAAAGGTGATGATTTTTGTTCTTGTTGTAACTCTTTAGTTACCATTTGAAAGTGACATAACAAGAAGAATATAATCATCATGTTTTCTACAACACTTCACCCTAATGCATGTGACTAAAATAAGCAAAATAAGAGCCTTGTAGAGCTCAATATGACCGGCCATATTGCCTATAAAAGGGCAATATGGTTGATCATTTTATTCATTCAATTCATGCTTATTTTCTTACTTCTCTCAAAAACTCTTCTTTTATCTAAAAACTCTCAAATACTAATATTTACTAAGTATTAGTAGTGTAGTAATATAGTCATAATATTAGTAGTATTATATTTATCTTATTATCTAGTTAATAATAAGGGTAGATTATTTGGGTTAATCTTGGTGCAACTTAGAGGAGATCTTCTACTTTGGAGATTGTTTGTGTTCATCCATATTGATAGCTCAAGATCAACAAGAAGGAGATCTTGTTGTGCCCTTATATTTTCCATATCAATGTGAGGAAATTTTTTCTCTTATATAAATGTCTTTATATTTGCATGCATGTTACATAGATCATTAAATACTAAATTAACAAGTAATTTAGAAACTAATTAGAGGAGTCTAATTAAGGTCTATGGACTTTCATGTGGTATCAGAGCTAGCTTGTAGCATGCATGTTCATTTTGGACATTTTTTATTAAAGTTATAAGATAACTAATAAATCAAAGATTTTGAGTTAAAATACGATTCTGACAAATATTTTTGGTGCATGTATACCTACTGACCTAAAAATGTTTGTGGTCAAATTTCGTGATTTTAGGGATTAATTTGCTATTTATTTTGATTTTTGGCGTTTAAACCGAGTTAACATGTATTTTATGAGTTAAAAGTTAACTAAAAATAGTTGCATGTTGATTCTGGCCATGAAATTTTAATATGATCTCACATGCATTTCTTACATATTGTATATAAAATTTCGTGACTTTTACTTCAGTATTACATGTTCATTGATTTTTATACGATAAAAGTTGATAATATGAGATTATAATGTTCATAAAATTTAAACGTCCATTTCTGGTCTTGAAAATTTTTTGTACATTTAAAATTATGATTTTGATACTCTTGGTGAAATTTCATAATTTGTTTCACTGTTTTACTATATCTAATGTTTTTATTTGATAAAACCATTAAATACAAAGCTATTTGTTCATAAAATTAATTTAAATTTTTTGAGCAAATGTTTTTTATTTTTATAGTTCCTGGAAATTTTCCAGAATGTACAAATTTTT
>JAIUZE010007087.1:0-16148 GCA_022085475.1 Heliosperma pusillum | reverse complement strand
ATATCCAAGATATTTGTATTAGTTTAATCGAAACAATTAAAATATCTCAAGTGAGTGGAAAACGATGACATGGGCGTGTGACTCATTCCAAAGTCGAGTTTCGGTTTTGTTTCGGGATTTACGATGACTCGGGAATAGTTAAATGACGTTCGGTTAAAACCGTAAAAGTTATTCTTTAAATTCCGAATAAATTCAAAATAATTATATTAAATTATGATAAATCTTAATAAATCTAAATAAAAATAACTCAAAAATATTATTTTTTTAAATAAAATTTCGGTCTTCATACTTATGAGACGAGTCGGGAAAAGTCAACGGAAGTCAAAGTTGACTGAAAAGTCGAGAAAAGTCGAAGATGACTTAAAAGTCAAGAAAAGTTTAGGACGACTTAAAAGTCACGAAAAAGTCAATGACGACTTTAAAAAGTCAAGGAAAAGTCAAAGACGACTTAAAAGTCAAGAAAAGTCAAAGATGACTAAAAACGGTCTTTTCATGGAATCCCTCAAAA
This sequence comes from Heliosperma pusillum, assembly GCA_022085475.1. Taxonomy (NCBI): domain Eukaryota; kingdom Viridiplantae; phylum Streptophyta; class Magnoliopsida; order Caryophyllales; family Caryophyllaceae; genus Heliosperma; species Heliosperma pusillum. Next base: position 15,640 of record JAIUZE010007087.1, on the reverse strand, counting down.
ATTCCAAATACGAACGCGGAATTTCAAAATAAGACTCCGAACAAAAATTCCTATTTTAAAAACTTAAGTTCTACTGAAAAGTGTTATTAAATATTTTTACTAGAAAACTTGGGTACTTTTCGGGTTGTTACACTCTTGTATTCATTGACTCGAGAATGACTCGACCCGAAATAACCCGAGCCGGTTGACCCAAAACAAACCCGACCAACCATCTCGAAATCCGAAATAATGACCTGATCCGACCCAAATTAACCCCAAATTAATTAAAGATTGGATGACCAAACCCGAATGCGACCCAATTGACCCGTTTACCAAGTCTAATTTTGAGCTACATATATATGTTTAAGCTTCCTTTTCAAGTAAATTACCAAATAAAGCAAGTAAACAAATCTATACTAACACATTTAAATTGGGTATGCCATTGAGTAAAGACTAGATTTGGATTACAATTCCATGTATTTATTTAGGTCTTTGTATTTGAGTTTCCTATTTTGTTTTCAATCAACTCATTTCTTATAATAAAAAAATATCATTCACAACTTGAATTTTTCATTTTCTTTCGTGTTTAGATATCATAAAATAATGAGGTGTTAGATAATTAAGCCAATGGAATTCGAAAGTGAGACAGAGGATCCACATACCCTCACACCTATGGTTTTCCTTTCATTTTATTAGAAAAGAGTATATCTAACCTCGCAAACAATGGTTACAAAACTAGTGATGCTTAGTGAATAAACACAAATTCATTAATAAGTCTAAATAAAAGTTCATTATGCTTGATTATTTGTAGCTTGAAAGTACATTTTCTGAAATGATACGTACAAATAGAGACTGAAAAGGCAGCCTATCTACTTTGGTAAGGCAACAAAAAAAGCAGCTTAAAAATGCTAAATTCTGTTGTTGTGTGTCACTTTAAAGAAGATGCCAATTCAGACAGTAATCTCTTTTAATGTCTTTATTAATAAAGCATTACTTAGCTAGCAGGTACTTAAAAGACGATACATTGTAAAGGAAATATATAAAGATGATAGAATATTATATTTATGTTAAAAGACCCAAGAAGACCGAATAATTATATGGCTCCTAATTAGCTTTAACAAAGTAAACAAAAATATTAATTTATAGTTTAAGAATATGATAAGTGCGTATTCTGATTATGTAAGGAGTTGTATACTTGTATTAGTAATTGTTTAATAACCTAAAAAATATTCCATTTAATTATATTTTCAAAATATGGTATCAATATGCTTCATACAATAATTACAACATTGTTCATTTTTATAAGCTCATGGCAACAATTTGTCAATACAATTGTACTTGGGAGCCCAATATTTTTCAAAAATCAGTTGAGCCACTTAAGAACGAAGGTTATTTAATTTAAACTATAAGTGACAAATTTATGTGACTAGTATCATTAAATAGATTTTGACAAGGTTAAGAGTTGAGTTTTTATTAAAATGAACAATCTAATCTATACTCGGAACCGGGACTGTATGTATGTATTTAGCTGTCAAGATTTCAAGCTGAGACCCTTTGTTTCATCGTTCATTTTACGACGGAGTATTACTGATATACGGAGTAATATAACAAATTATGAAATTTGAACGTACAACTAGAAATAAAGAGATCGAGGAGTAGTATATAAAAGGCAAACGTACCGATTATGTATAGGGTCAGAACCATTAGGTACTTTTCTTTTACTTGTGTAGTTAATGTCCTCCATCTTCGGATGTGCTACGACTTCATCGTCGTAATGCTTATTATTACCATTTTCAGAACGCAACGACATCCCTCTACTTTCTACAGCTCCGACTAAAGAAAGCCACACAACGCCCACTAATATAATTACTCTTAGTAAACCCTTCATGCTCCAAATTGATCTCCTCTTACTATAACTAATGTTATATCTAACTTTAGAATCGCTAATAAAGTAGGATAATTACTATGATAACATCACAAAGGTGTTGTATTTGCATGAGTAATGAAGAGATGAAGGATGTATATATATGGTTAATTAGGTAATTAATCTGTGTCTTATATAGATCTAAAGGATCATTTGATGACACTTTCTTGAAGGTTGAAAGAGGGAGAGGAGAGAAGTGGAGACGGGGGAAACAGAAACAAATGCTTAAGCTTTATACTGCTGAACCCCCCATAATAATACACTTTCACTTTGAGCTGTCTACGTATTTTCATGCATTTTTAGACTCCAAAAGGACCTCCATAAGTCCATATATAGTATAGACTAGTCCTCGCAAATCGGACTTGAACCCAGCGGGCGGCACGGACCTGACCCGGTTCCGACCCGACACGGAGGTGAAACCGGGCCAGCCCGAGCGGGCCTAAGGGGCCCGCGACGCAAGGAAAAGAAAAAAAGGCGGGCTTTTAGCCTGACCCGACACGAACCCAAGAAGTCCGGCACGGTTAGGCACGGAAAATGGCCGGAACATGGCCCGACACGGCACGGCCCGATTTACCACTTTTAAGTGTAATTTTTTATTTTTCAAATTAATACACTATAAATACCCCTTCCATTCAATTCATTTGAATAATAATTCATCATTTCTCTCTTATCTTACAATCTTCTACTTATAATCTTCTACCTACTTACAAATTACAATCTCTTTATAATATAATTATAAATTCTTCAACTAATAAAAATTAGTTAATTACTAAATATATAAACTTATTATATAAAAAAACTTATTATTTTTTTAATCATTTATTAATACCTCTATGCAAAAAAAAAAGCATACAAAAAACGGGCCAATCGGGCCAGACACGACTCGACCCGAAGCCCAGGCACGACTCGACCTGAAGCCCAGGCACGACAAGGTTTACGATTTCGGGCCTGGCACGCACGACCCGAAGGCACGAAAAATCGGGCCTGGGTCGGGCCAATTTCCCGGCTAAGCACGACGGGCCGGCTCGAAGCACGGCACGACATGGCCCATTGCCAGCACTAGTATAGACCATAGTTTTTATTGATAATAGCTTTAGTATTGGCCTTGTCCGTGTTACATGAATGGGAGATGACATCTATTTAATCTACTATTCATGTACGTATCAGATATAATTCCTGTGTTTTATCAAACTGTTTACGTTTATAAAACATTTTCTCAATTTTTTGGTGAAATGTAAACAATTCAATGACACATAAAAAAATGTGTATTTACATTATTAAAAAGTGTGTTTAAAATTCTGATAAAAAACATACCTACGATAGAAAAATGTGTATCTACGTATATATATATAGAATTATGGTAAAATGTGTACTTGCGATAGAAAAAAGTGTATCTACATTTTTAATAAGTATATATAAAATTTTGGTAAAAAGCGTACTATATGATAGTATAATGCGTATGTGAGATTTGGTAGAGTAAAAAAAATGTATCTAAACTATATATCAATGTATCTAGTTCGCAATCACATTTTGCACCGAGTGGACACGATGCAAAATGGGTAACGCACCAAAAATGTCCAACTCATACAAATTTAGACCATTGATCTAAACCAAGATAGACGGCCTAGATTTAATCCAAAAACCACCTTATAACCCAAACACTGGTAGCCTTTTTCATTCTCCTATAACATCTTCTGTCTCATCCGTCTCTCCCTAAAGAGCAAACAAAATTCAATTATCGATCAATTACTCAATACACTTCTACTAGTTCATCATATTTGTTCAATTACTCATATTTTTCATCTGCAATTTCAATTTCAATTTTTTTGACGAATTTATCTTCAATTCCACGATATGTTACTTTACAACAATTTGTATGCATGTAATTCTTTTTGTTTGTTTTGTAACTTAATTTTCATTTCTTCGTCGTTTATTCTCTTGTGCGTATGTCGCCGTCGTAAATTTAGTTGTTCTATTGATAGTTCAATGATTTCTAGGGCTTCATGTTTACTCAAAAAAAATGTGGACGAAGAGAATTACAAGGTTCAACATATGAATAAAGGAAGCGATTTGATTACATAAGTTGAAATCTTGCAAAAAAATTAATATACTTTTAATTAAATACTATCTCTCTACTAACCTCTAACAATTTTCTCTAAATGAAGTCTCACTTCTAAGTTCTAACTATTCTGAAAATTTAAGTTTGATGAGGGGTATCTGTAATCCTCTACCACCCCGATCAACAAGGCCGATGTCCAATTTAAGTCATTTTTCCGTGCTTGGGTTAAAACGACCATAACTCTCTTGTTTCATGTTGCCGATACGTATCGGAGTATCCGACACGTGATTATAAGATTTAAATGACACGGGGATACGGTCAAATAAGTATCTTGACTATTTTTTAGACATGTGTACGACACGTCTTATATATATACTTTTTCCACAAAATTTGAGAAACAAATAAAATATTTACTTTGTACTTCATCTTTTCTGTTTTATACAAGTGATATTATAGTAATATACTTTTCCGTATAAATCTATTAAGACTACTAAAGTGATAAGATTTATTAAATATTAAAATATTGAACTTTTAGAGCTGACATTCACCCAACTTACCCCACCTACTACTTTTTTTTTTAAAATAAACCTTAACATTCTACCTACTCGATCTCACCGGCCGCAAGACCAATTTCGACTCTCTCTCTTTCTCTCTTCTTTTGGAGTAACTTTTCTCCATCACGCATTCAGGCATCAACTTTTGAAGTCTTCTCCTTCTCCCAGCACTGATAACGTACTCCAATGTAAACATATCTGGGTGAAGGTCAAGATCTTTATACTTAATAAGATAACGAGAACAACATATGTAAGTTTTCTCAGTTCTTAGTGCGGTACCCAAGTCGTGTCCCATTCTGGCGTATCGGAGACGTATTCAGTGTCGTGTACCAAATGGTCAACACGGAATACACCACCCAACTACCGTGTCAAAGTTTCATAGATCATCACATATTACAAATCAGTGCAAAGGTTAGTAATCAAGTACATCATCAATCATAAATAGTATTATCATTATACGATCAATATGTAACACGACGCCATCAACAAGCGCATCACAATCCATCCTCCAACTCCACCACCATCATCCACCGCGGTGCCATTGACAAGCACATCATCACACACACACACACACACACACACACACACACACACACACACACACACACACACACACACACACACACACACACACACACACACACACACACACACACACACACACACACACACACACACACACCCACACACACACACACACACACACACACACACACACACACACACACACACACACACACACACACACACACACACACACACACACACACACACACACACACACACACACACACACACACACACACAATATGGCACCTACCGCAACAGGTTACCCCAAAGTACTCAGGCCATACACCATGCACGCACCTTATTCATGTCGGGACCAATTCGAGGAACAACCCAGAAACCCGGAGACGGTGATTCCACCATCGCTCCATAGATGGTGATCCCGCCACCGCTCCGTTAAGCATACAAACTCCAAACACCCTTCAAACTCCATGGTAACCACATCATAATCATATAACTACAATACATCATACAATCAATCACATACAAGATAACTGAGTAGGGAAACCCTATCTTTAGCAATTTGATTACATACGCATCATGACATCCACAAAGCACCATACCATCCTATCACTACGTTAACAATCACATCTATCAATTACTAATCGATTATCATGCTACTCATTTTAGTCGAGACATAAAGAGACTTTTCAATTGATGGGACAACAAATGGCTAACCCATGAGACTTTCTCTTATGATACACACCCTCTTGAATCTTGAAGTAGGTGAGGGAGAAAAGCTAGGATTTCATAGGGTTTAGGGACTCTAGGATTAAGTAAGAAAGTAGAAACTTATTTTAAGAAAATGAAAAGGAGACCATGCATCTAATCTAATTTAAAGACGTGACACTAATTCGAGCCCACTCGGCCGAGTGGTCCCTAGAGTAATCCCTAAAATTCGCTAAAAACCTTTCCCAACTCCAAACTCAAAGACCTTAACTCCAACGAGGTACCCACAAAGGTCCTACAAAACTTTATATATGATCGTTTAAAATTGACCCTTGCGCAAATGGCTCTATACAACTTTTATTTTGGGTTGCCGTTTGGCTTGATTGACTTGTCCTATGTCTCGACTTGCATCGAATCCTTGGATTTCTTCTCGTTCAATCATTAACCGTTCTTACAAGTTCATAAGCAACTAAAGCCATGCCAAATACTCAACATATAATAGTTATTTTCAATTATTATTATAAAGCTACTAATTAGTAATTAACCCTCTAAATGAATAATTTCGTGATTAAAGTATAAAAAATCGAGGTAAGTAAAAGTTTGTGATATGTATACAACGATATTAAAACACTACTTATCGTCCAACAACGAAGATGATGTGGAAAGTATATGCCAAGTGGCTTAGAAATCCTATTTAAGTGAAATGTCTATACGTGGCAACTCGATCACTGAGTCAGTGACCATGACACAAATGACATGTCAAGTGGCTCTCGGATACATTTTTTCTCTTTTATATATTTTCTCTTTTATATACATTTTTTCTTGAAAGGTTTTATAACATCACCATTCCTCTTGGCCCAATAACCTAAATCTTTAGTTTCTTTCTCTCATGAAACCTAATCTAATTTCCTAGAGTTTTCACTTAGGATCGTTCATATTGTAAAAGTAGTTGTGAAACCTATTTTGTAAGCAACCAATCTCTCGTAAAAGTAGTTGTGTAACCTACTCCCTCCCATCCAAACCAAATGTTACATGGGAGGGAGCACAAGTTTTAAGAAAACATAGAAAAGGGAATGCTAGTATTGGAATGGAAGTAGGACCACTTGAGTATTTAATGTTAGTTGCGTGGGTGGGGGTAATGACATATTGTGTAAATATATAAGGTAAATAAGGAGTAGTTGGTCTTATTTGTTACCCAAAGGGAATGCTAGTATTGGAATGGAAGTAGGACCACTTGAGTATTTAATGTTAGTTGCGTGGGTGGGGGTAATGACATATTGTGTAAATATATAAGGTAAATAAGGAGTAGTTGGTCTTATTTGTTACCCAAAAAGGAATGAGTAGTTTGGTTTGGATGATCAAATAAGATAAGTGTAACCTTTGATTTGGATGAGAGGTAATATTTTGTAAGCAACCAATCTCTCTTAGAGCATGTACAATAGGGGTTCTCCAAGGAGGTCTTTAAGTGCTCTCCATAGTGATCCCTATTATTGGAGAGCAATATAGTAGTGCTCTTTGTTCACAATATCCTACTTTTATATGTTTTCTATGTGTTCTCCACGGGAATAAATCAAGAGAAGCTCTCAATGTGTTTTTGCCAAGAGAAATGAGACATAACAATACATATTAAGTGGGGGTCATACACTCATACCTAATGAATATGATGGGAATAATTTGCTTTTTATTATTTTTTGAGATCAAATATTAATTTAGTGAGACCAAAGTAAAAAAATGGAGAGCATGGGTCAGTTTTATTATTGTACATGTAATAGCTCGTGTCACCTAAGTTGAAGAATATCTGTCATAAGCTGAAAACGGATAATATCTCTCTCACAATATATAAGTGAGGTATCAATTTGCCCTCCACTTGCATGTTGTGAGGGGGACACTATTCGATTTTAGCTTGTGATAAATAATGCCATTTTTCCATGAGAATTTGTGAATCAATAATATCTATCTATGCGGTAGTTATTAACCCGTCTTAAAATATAAACGGATAGTATTTGTCTTAAGCTTAAAACGTATATAGTCCGTCTTAAGCTTAAACCGAATCCCGAAAATAGCCTTGGTATTTGTACTTCCTCTGGCTGCAGTGGCATCTGAATTCCATTTGGAGCAGCACACATAGAAATACATCCTCCCCTTCTGACCTCCCAAAATTTTCGAGTTCTAGTGAGAGAAACAAAGTTGCCATTTACGTTGTTGAGAGAGAAACCTTGGATCTTTTCCCCCTATTTTCCGTTTGAATGGAATCAATCAATTAATCTCCAAAAATCGTTCCCCTTTTAATCTAGGAACCCTAAAATCAACAATCACGAAAAAAACCACCAAAACTTAATGAAACAATAATAATTAAAATAATCGATGCGATAAATATGTGAAGAGAAAACCCTGAAGAAGAAGAAGAAGAAGAAGAAGAAAGAGAGTAAAAAGGGTAGATCGGGAATTTGAAGAGAAGATCAAAGGGATGACGTGGACGCAGGGAGAAGTAGATCGGCAAATAGAGCAATTAATGGAATGCAAAGCATTATCAGAGATGGATGTGAAAACATTATGTGAACAAGCGAGGTCTATTTTGGTTGAAGAGTGGAATGTTCAACCTGTTAAGTGTCCTGTTACCGTTTGTGGTGACATTCATGGTCAATTTTACGATCTTATCGAGTTATTTCGTATCGGTGGAAATGCTCCTAATACTAATTATCTTTTCATGGGCGATTATGTAGGTTTGTACCCTTTCTTCTTCTTTCCATGCATATATTATCTTCTTTTAGATCTACGATTCCGTATCTTTTGTGGGTTGTTTTCTGAATTGGGTATGCAAATATGTGCAACGACTACAAATCAACAACGGCTTTGCTGCTTTTCGGTTGATTGAATTTGGTTACGAGTTTTTCTGATATGATCAGCTTGCTCTGATGTCCATGTGCTATAAATGTGATTTACGGTCGCCCCCTTTTGTTTGACTAAGATGATATTGTGGATATTGTGGGTAGTTTTCTAAATTGCCAAGTTTTGGTGTTTAAAAGTTGCTAAAGTTGCTTGTTTTTGAGCTTGCTGAGGGAATTTAGGTCTTGGAAGACTCAAGAAAGCGTTTGTTTTAATTCGAGGGATGTAGGAGCTGTAAATTCTAGAATGTGCTAAGCTAAGACTTGTTCTTGCTTTGAAACTCAAGGAGAATTTCGAATGCTGCCTGATTTTTTTACATATAACATAATCTTGTTGAATTGGGACAGTCCTTTACTTGCTTGTGCTGTTGGTCAATATGCCAGTGCGAATTCGATATGCCCTTGGTATCTTTTGCTAGATAAGAATTGGCAAAACGGGAAATACTGGTGTGGTTATCTAGCGGTTAACTGATTGTTTTGTTTCTCTCTTTTACTGACACGTGTCTTATTTTTTTCCCAACTCAGATCGTGGATATTATTCAGTTGAGACTGTCACCCTTCTGGTTGCTTTGAAGGTTCGATATAGGGACAGGATTACAATCCTTCGAGGAAACCATGAAAGCCGACAAATAACTCAAGTGTAAGGGCACTGGTGCTTTTCATCTGAGGATCAATCATTCGCTATTTATATTCTGGCTTCCTTAAGTAATTCATAAATCGTTTAAAATTCTATAATATGGGCTATGTATTTATTTGTCTGTAATCATTTGGCTTATTTGCAGCTAGTAGCTACATGAAAAAATCCTTTATTTGTAGTCACTCGGGAAAATCCTTTTCTCCTATTCGTGCACATCTGTCTGCTTTTTTATTTGTTATTTTTAAGTACTGTTGGTCAGTTACCATGTATTTGTTTATTTTCATACTTTTTGTTTATCTGAATAATTTTCACTTTAGTCTCTTCATTTCAAATAATTTTGCTATTTTGGTTTTGGTGTGGTTGTATTGCATACATCAGCTATTCTACCGTATTTATTCTGGATCGTAACTTCTTACAACTTCCATGATCATATTCTTAGAAATAGTAACATCTAAGAGTAATTGGAATATAAGTGAAAAGTTTGAGTTAGCCTAAAATATGATATGGTCGTACCTAAGATATTTACTCACTCCTAGCATCTAATGAATTTGTAATTGAACTTTCAGGTATGGTTTCTATGATGAATGCTTAAGGAAATATGGAAATGCGAATGTCTGGAAACATTTTACTGATCTTTTCGACTATCTACCCCTCACCGCTCTTATTGAGAGTCAGGTAGGAATTGCAATATGTAAATGATTTCTGATTTTCTGGTAGCTCTCTTGGGATGAGATTGTGAAATGAGACAAGTTTTTTTTACTGATGATAGATATTCTGCTTGCATGGAGGCCTTTCACCTTCCTTGGATACACTGGACAATATCCGTGCCCTTGATCGTATACAAGAGGTTTGTCCGAATTTCATAACTTGTATTAACTTTTTAAAGTGAAAACAATGTCTCTTGGGAACATCACTGTCTAGATGTTGTATAGGATGATAGTCACATCAGGAAGACCAGCTTATTAATAGCTAATTCCAACTAAAAACTCCTTGAATATATTGCATGCAGTTGTATTTTTTGACAACAAAGATAATGAAGTATAGGTCTGTCAATATTATAGTAGAAGATATTAAGTATTTTTCTTTTGGGTTGTTCTCATACAATAGGACAGTCTCATATGAGATTAATATAGATCTCACGGGTCTTGGGATGTGCGTCTTTATTTGGGTGCATTTTTCAAAGCAAGCAGCATTTATTTACGTTTTGTGTACCGTGATTGTGAGCAGGTTCCCCACGAAGGACCTATGTGTGACTTGTTATGGTCGGACCCTGATGATCGTTGTGGCTGGGGAATTTCACCTCGTGGAGCCGGCTATACTTTTGGGCAGGATATAGCAGCCAACTTCAATCACACTAATGGGCTGACTCTAATTTCTAGAGCCCACCAGCTTGTGATGGAAGGTTTCAATTGGTGTCAGGTTTGTAAAATCTTACATCATGACAACATAGATTTTGCCCTTGGTATTCGATAGTTGAGCTTCTGATGTGTCAACTAATATATATACGGAGTATTTTTGTTGAATCAACTTGCAATAGCATTAGTATAAGCCATGTTTTACTTACCTAAAGCGCAAAAAATTAGTGAACAGTGACAACTAGTACGGACTCTACATAGTGCATATTTACCTAACACATTTTGTTACAAGTTTTGTTTTTAACTATATTAGTTAAAAATTGCAGTATGAGAGACTACATGTCAACTAATTAAAATGCAACTTTACAGGACAAAAATGTAGTGACGGTTTTTAGCGCTCCCAACTACTGTTACCGATGTGGGAATATGGCCGCTATTCTGGAGATCGGAGAGAACATGGAACAGAACTTTCTCCAATTTGACCCGGCACCCCGGCAGATTGAGCCTGACACCACTCGGAAGACTCCAGACTATTTTTTGTGATTTTTATCAAGTGTTTGTAATACGATGATATCCTCCTCATCTTGGTGTAGATTTCGTTTTGGTTGTTTGAGGATCCGTAGCGGCATCATTTTTTGCTTTGATTTTCAAGATGCCCACTGAATGAAGGTTCGATTAGTTTCTTTGTATATTTCCCGCAGCAGCGTTGGCTTGAAACACACGAGTATTTCTATGTATCTTCTACTAATCAAATTGCAAGGGTTAATGGATTCCTGGCCCCAATTTTGGCCATCGTGTTCTCATTAGTGTAGTTAGTAGTTTTTTTTTTTTTTGACAACAAGACCTGGATCAGCCTATACTGCCTGACGGGCAACATTATGGGCTATCCTATTACAATTCCTAGGACAGAAATTAATAGAAACACAATGTAAGCAGCTACTAAGGGTTCTAATACTACTTATTAGAGCCTTAATTTCATGAGGCGCCTGCAATTCCCCTGCAATACGTAAGATAAGGTTGAGACAATCTGAGCTAATGCCAATATGATATAACCCTTCTTTAATTGATCATAGTATCGCCTCTTTGATTGAAAGAGCCTCAGCTTGAATAGGAGAAACTGCGAATGAAGATTTCTTGCATGAAACCATAGTCCTTCCATCCTCCATCCACGCCACCCACCCAAGACCAGCTTTCAGATTCGTCCTCCAAGCAGCATCGCATTTTATTCTTTTTTTGCTAGGACAATCGTGAGCCCCAGCCAGGCAGAAACTATTAAAGTTCTTTATTTTCCTGGTTAGGAATTTCTCTTGAAGTTTTGAATTATCTTGATTTTTTGAAGGTCTTTTTTCCTTCATCTCTGTGATTACCTGGAGGTCATATAAATCCTTTTTTATGAGAAGGATACATGTATGGGGTGGAGAAATTTCCTTCTGGAACGTGCCTTGATTGCGAGCTCTCCAGATTCCCCAAAGGGTACCAAGGAAACATGTAACGTTTTGCCATCCATTCATGGATTTCTGTAAGTAAGAAATCCAGTTAATAATCCTGACACGCACATCCAGATCTTGATCCATATTGGCTCTGATATTAAGTGGTCCTCTGAACCAAACACATCTGGCATAGGAGCAATCCCGAAAAAGATGTTCCATATTTTCTAGATGATCATCATTTCCCTCGCAAAGCTTGCATAAGGGGTCAACTTCCAATTTTCTTTTTTTAAACTCTTGACCCACCGGGAGAGATTGAGACATTATTCTCCATAAAAAAAGTTTCCATTTAACAGGGACGTCTAAGTACCAGAGCTTTTTTTTGAAGAATTCAACCATAGAGGGACTCATCCTATTCTTATCTTTCTGAGATGCTCTTCGAGGGAGTTCTACTTCAAGAGCCACCTTGTACCCCGACTTCACTGAGTAGGGACCTGACTTGGAAAATCTCCAGCTAGCCTCATCACGATTACCAGTCCCCGGGATAGAGACAAACATGATTTGACGAGTGATTGTTTCACCAAAGTGCAGGTTCAGTAAATTAAAATTCCAAGAATCTTCGTTAATAAGATAATCATGGAACGAAAAATTTCTGATATCCGGGACTGTAATTAAGGAATTCATGTTCAAATCCTCAAGATTTTGACCATTAATCCATCGATCCTTCCAGAAATTCAAAGAAGTGGTCCACCCTACAGACCATGCAATTCCATTTTTTATGAGGTTATAGCCCCAACAGACGCTTCTACCACCCCACGACCATAATTTACTTTTGTTCCATATCTGATGAATATCAGGATTGTTGAGCAACCCATATTTTTTTCCAATATATAGTTTGACTGATCAGACTGGTAGGTTCAGATATTATTCTCCATGCAACTTTTGCTACTAGTGCTTGGTTGAAGCAAAGGATATTTCGAATACCAAGCCCTCCCATTCCCTTTGGGAGGCTTAAAAAGTGTTTACTACACCAGTGAATCACCTTGAAACGTTTTGTACCACCCCACCAAAATTGTAGCATCAGAGAGTGGATCTCTGATGCTACACTTACCGGTATCCGAAATACCGATAGAAAGTAAATAGATAATGATGAGAGAACAGAACGAATCAAGGTTAGTCGACCTGACGCAGATAGCAAGATATTATTCCATGAAGATAGTCTTTTTTTTTACCTTTTCAACCATTGATTTGAAGAAAACTTTTTTTGACGGACCAACTTCCGTAGGAAGGCCCAAATATGTACCAAGGTCGCTTTTTGGATTGAAAGAAGTTAATTCCAGCGATTTCTTCATCATTTGAAGCGAACAGTTAGGACTAAATAAGATAGCCGATTTGTCCTTATTGATAACTTGACCCGAAGCTTCGCAATACTCCTCAATAATTCCCATAGAGATTGCCACATTCTCTTCGTTGCCTTTAATAAAGAATAATGAATCATCCGCGAAGAAAATATGAGACAACTCCTTACCATCCCTGCAGACCTTGATTCCCGAGATAAACCTCTTATCTTGAGCTTTTGAGAGCATCTAGGATAGAACTTCCGAACAAAGGGCGAAAATATATGGAGATAAAGGGTCTCCTTGACGGATCCCAGACCTAGGTAAGATTAATCCTGCTGGGTCTCCATTTATCAGAATCTCATAAATAACAGATTTAATACTTCCCATAATCAAGACTCTTATATTCTCAGGAAGGTTAATACCTTCAAGGACCCCTTGGATAAAATTCCAATCAAGCCTATCATAAGCCTTACTCATGTCTGCCTTTATAGCGCATAACCCCTTCTTACCTTTAGTCTTATTGTTTAGTACTGCAATTATTTCATGAGCAATAAGGATGTTGTCGGCAATGTTCCGCCCAGGGATAAATCCATTTTGATAAATATCAACCACGCGAGGCATCAATTTCTTGAGTCTATTGGCGACACATTTTGAGATAATTTTCATGGTCACGTTACAGAGACTAATAGGTCTAAAGTCCTGAACTTTTTCCGGCCCTTCTTTCTTTGGGACTAAGACAATAAAGGATTTATTGAGCTCCCTAGGAATAATACCAGAATTTAGAGACCATAGGACCCCTTCGTAAATATCCTTTTTAACGATTTTCCAATACTTTTGAAAAAAGGCTGCCGGAATACCGTCCGGACCTGGAGATTTTAGGGCACCAAGTTGGAAGACCGCAATCCTTACTTCATTTTTCGAAAAGGGCCTTCCTATATTATATTTCTCCTCTTCTGATAGTTTATTCTTAAGACTACTAAACTGATACGCAAATTTCTCCATATATATCTCGAAGGGGATCCCGGAATCCTCAGATCTAAAAATACCTTTGAAGTAGGTTTGAAAAAGAGAGATAATCTCCTTTTGATCAAACGTCCAACTTCCTTCCTCTTTCTTAATTCCTATTATTTTATTCGAGCTTGATCTTCCTTTAACCCAGTTGAAGAAATACTTAGTACATATGTCGCCCTCTATAACCCACTTTATTTTAGCCCTTTGCTTCCAATATAAGGCCGCAGCTTTTGCGAATTCCGATAATTGAATGTGAATTTTATCATAATCATACTCATTCCCCCCCCCCCCTTTTCAATATCCATGAGATGCCTTTCAAGTTCTTTATCAAATTCCGACCATTTTAACCCCCATTCACTCCTTTTGTTACATGCCCATTTCCTAAGATTCTCTCTGACATAGGTCAATTTCTTTTGAATGACCTTCATAGGATGTCCACCTACAGATTGATTCCAACAGTTTTTTTTATAATAATAGAGCATTCTTCGTAGTCTAAACACCACGCTTCCAACCTATAAAAGCCTCTCCTCTTTTTATCAGCGAACATCTCTGAATCAAATATAATTGGTGCATGATCAGAGAGTTGAATCGGTAAATATTTTACTCCAGAGTTTGGAAATAACGACAACCAATCTTTCGAGACCAAGGCTTTATCAAGCCTTTCATAAATTCTCTCCGATCCTTCTCTATTATTACACCATGTAAATTTGGGGCCTTTATAAACTAACTCCATAAGATTATTTTGATTTTTCCAATTTGTAAAATTATCCGCTCCTCAAAGGTGATTTGAGCCTCCCAATTTGTCATGAGAAAATTCAATTTGGTTGAAATCTCCAATTAGTATGAAGGGATGACGGAATGATAAAATTTTTTCTTCCAAAAGGTCCCGAACTACCTTACGTTTGGAAGTTTTTGGTTCACCATACACACAACACAAATACCACAACTGACCTTCACATTGCTAGACTTTCAAAACTATCGCATTATTACTACTACTAATACATTCAAGATTTGTATGACGCTTCCATCCCACCCAAAGTCCTCCTTTGACGCCTTCAGCATCCCAACCCGCAAAATCTAAAAAACCAAAAGAGCGAAACATACTAGCTACCTTATTCTTAGATTTAGTTTCAGAAAGAAAAATAAAATCGAACGAGCTATATTTTAGAAGAGCTCTTATTTTAGAAACCGTAGGGTCGAGCTCTTCATTGATCCCCCTACAGTTCCAGCATA
>JAIUZE010007085.1:0-14363 GCA_022085475.1 Heliosperma pusillum | reverse complement strand
TTCCGCAGTTGACTTCGCCACTGTTGTTTGCTTCTGAACCTTCCACGAAATAGGCGAAGTCCCCAAAGCAACATATTAACCAGTAATGAACTTGCGAGTTAAAGGACACTTTGCAAAATCTGAGTCCGAAAATCCCCGAATCCGCAATTCACAATCTCGTTTTAAAATAATTCCTTTGTCAAATGCTCCCTTAATGTAACGAATGACTCTTAAAACCGCATCGAAATGTTCTTGCCGAGGAGCATGGACGAATTGAGAAAGTATGTGTACGGCATAGTTTAAATCGGGTCTTGTAATTGTCAAGTAAATAAGCTTCCCCACTAATCGTCTATATTTCATAGGATCGTCTAAAAGACGTCCCTTGGCAAGAGATAAATTATGGTTGGGCTGAATGGGTTTGTCAACGGGTTTTGCCCCTTCCAAACCCGCTTCTTTAACAATGTCAATAACATATTTACGTTGACTAAGAAACAGCCCCTTGGAACCTGTAGCCACTTCGATTCCTAAAAAATATTTGAGTCGATCTAAGTCTTTTATGCCAAAACTACGATCTAAAAATTGTTTGAGTCGAGTACTAGCTTCTTCATTGTTACTGACAACTATCATGTCATCGACGTAGACGAGGACACCAAGAAATACCCCATTTGTGTTGTAAGTAAAAAGAGAATAATCGGCCATAGATTGTTCAAAACCGTACCTCGTCAAGGATGTTTTCAGTTTCTCAAACCAGTTTCTTGATGCTTGTTTGAGACAGTAAAGTGACTTAGTGAGTTTACAAACCTTAGATGTCCCTCTTTTGTCGAACCCCGGGGGCATTTTCATGTATACTTCTTCATGTAAATTGCCGTGAAGGAAGGCATTGTTAACGTTCAGTTGAGCAATGTACCATCCTTTGGCAACGACTACTCCTAACAAACACCGAACACTTGTCATTTTTGCAACCAGAGCGAAAGTTTCATGATAATCAACCCCTTCGATTTGTGTGTATCCTTGTGCTATGAGCCGAGCTTTGTATCTTTCAATGGTCCCATCCGCTCTATATTTAACTTTGTAAACCCACCGACTGTGACAACCCTCGCGAATGCGAAAATATAAAACATACAAGCATGTGAAATATATATAGCGGAAAATACGGTATTTAAAAAAAAAAACCTTTATACATGCAAGATAGAAAAATACGAGTGTCAAAATATTACAAACTAAATAAAAATACCACAAGAGACGTAGTCTCTCAATGTGTTAACAAAAGACAAAGTAATTAGCAACTAGCTAAACAACGTCAAGAGGTGTTTCATCCAGGGACAACGCCCGCTAGCTCACACCCGAACCCAAAATACCAATCAAAAAGCCATCCATGCAAGCAACCTGTTCATTCATGAAAAACATGAACGCCACAATCAGTGGGGAGTAACTCCGGGTTCTCCCAGCCATATCACCTTTAACGTACATATAAGGAAATACAAAAGTAGAGCATGCATATATAGATATACATGTGAGGTACGATAAGAAAAGATAGGCAATCCAATATATAATGATAAGATCATATGGAAATCAAATCCGAAACCATCATGTTATTCAAAGACTCGGGGAAGACACTCTTAGGCAACCGAATACGCTCACTAGGGCTTGCATCTCACCGTTAGCGGTATAAGATTGATAAGATTGAGACTCGACAGACAAACCAGTTAAGTCATGCGATGATTACACAAAATCCAACATATTATCATCCATTCACGAACCAAGACAATGACGGTGTCCAATCATGCAATGACCATGAATAATGTCATGAAATCACGCATTCAAAGACGACTCAAGACGACAACTCTCACGGTAAATGAAACGCACTAGCATCGTGTCCCAGCAAGAATGATTAAAAGGCATCCACGAGATCACATTTCCCTGAACTCATACACGATCACATTTCGTATATGTAGACTAGTTTCCTCCTGGTAGGAACGATTAATTAAACGGGGCTCCTAATTCAAACCTGGCCAGGATCTCGGAATCACGTTTTCCGATTCGACATGCGATAAACGTTGCGCATCCAAGACTCGGGCTTACAATATATATGCCGAGTACCCCAAATTCGGTAGATCAATTCACGACAGAGGCGGAAAACTAGCTCAAGCCTCATAACATGCGGTACGCTACATGCAAATAACACCACCTCGCAAGTACACAACATTTGACGGCCGGGTCGATCAACGCCTAGCGTTCAACTCCCAACAACGTCGTCGTATGCCCACTAACACATGCATTTAAGCAGTAGGATACCTCTCCGTTCCGACATTCCAGCCTTACGAACGGGAAGGTAGCCAAGGGAATGAGAGTACAAAGCACAAGACAAGATAGTGCTCAAACCATAACATTTGTATAAACCGACTCAAAGTGGGACATAGCAAAAACCGTCACAAAACATGTGATACAAGCGAAGGAAAATATCATATATCCAAAAAATGAATCAATACATGATACCCAAGCATTAGACCAAGTTTAAGAAGCATAATAACTAAGAAATATAGATAACTTTCCAAAACAACAAGTTTGGAAACTAACTTAAACAAGGGTTCACTTCAAACTGTTATAACTAGAGTTCTAGATATGGGAATGCAGAAATTCCAAGTCGAGGTGATAGCTTATCCTCTTAAGGTTCCAACGAGTGGTCACAAGCCCAAAACAAGCAAGTAACGAAGGATATATGAGCATTCTACCAAAAAGGGTCGGTGCTGTGAATTTGCACGAATCCACCCGAGAACAACAACCCATTTCTATCATTTCCAATTTTCCTAATTCACTTCTAATAATTACCAATAATCAATATTCATCATCAACAATCATCAAATAACAACCATCAATCATCATCCATAACCAAAGTTCCTAAGCTTAAAAATCATATTTAAATACGAAAGAATTAACAATAAAGCAGGTAAAACACGTAAATGATATCGAGAGAACTTCACCGTACCTTTCGCGTTTTTAAACCGGTTACTAAACCTTCCTAGTCTCCAACTACATACAATTAGATAATAAAAGATGAATATAATTCACCTAGAGAAAGACGGATAATTTAAAAAGCGAGAAAGACGGTAATTTTATTACCAATACGGATAGAGGAAGCTAAGAGGGGAAGTATAAGACGAA
The DNA here is from genome assembly GCA_022085475.1 of Heliosperma pusillum. Lineage (NCBI taxonomy): Eukaryota > Viridiplantae > Streptophyta > Magnoliopsida > Caryophyllales > Caryophyllaceae > Heliosperma > Heliosperma pusillum. Next base: position 11,222 of record JAIUZE010007085.1, on the reverse strand, counting down.
CTTACGCGAATTCCGACAAGAACCGAATGCGGTATGATGATTATAAGATCGGATCAAAGAGGGGTTTAGGTTTTGGTGATTTGATGAGGAAGAAGGAATGATTTTGGTGTTTGTGTTAATGAAATAGGTTAAGGCGTATGAGGGAGTATAAGTAAAGGGTGAGTCGGAAAAGTCAACGAAAGTCAAAGTCGACTTAAGAGTCAAGAAAAGTCAAAGACGACTCAAAAGTCAAGAAAAGTCAAAGAACGACTCAAAAGTCAAGAAAAGTCAAAGACGACTCAAAAGTCAAGAAAAAGTCAAAAGTCGCCTTTAGCGGGAGTCTCATGAATCTCGCAGAATTTCAAATACGAATCGGAAATTCTCTAAATTCGGATCGAAACATAAATTTAAATTTTTAAAAACTTAAATTTGACTGAAAATATTTCGTAAATATTTCTATAGAAAAATAGGGTTAGGGAAATTTCCGGGTGGACAAGACCCCTCCTTTTAAAAAGTTTCGTCCTCGAAACTTGAGAGTAGAAAACAAAAGTATCAAAGACAAGAATCGGTTTACAAAATTAATACGAAAACTTCTATAAGGGAAAAATATTTATGAAACGAAGTCCATCTAGAAAATGGTTTAAAGAAGAATTTTTATAAGTGTGAAACTTTACTTACGGATCTCAAGAATGCTCGTCGCGAACGAGAACTCTAATTATCCAAAAAGCAAAGTCGAAATAGTGAAATCGAAATTCAAAACAACGTTAGTAAGTGCAGGACTAGTTATCAGATGCGTCTCCAATAACAAGTGCAAACATCCAACCAAACGCAAAATCCAAATATAAAAGCAAAAGAAATCTATTTTCTTCAAAAACAAGGTACAAAATATATCTTTGGACTTCTTTGAAAAGTTAATTTAGAAATACGATATGGAAATTCGAAGGTTTTCTCAAAGATAAAATCAAAACAAGAACACATTACACGTGCATAGAGCGACTCAAACATCAAGTTCACAAATCACGATAACAAAATATATACAAAACACGCAAAAACGAAACAAATCGAATTCCTAGGGATAAAAAAGATGACAATAAAATCGGCAGGAAGATCTACAAGAATTCGATAGTACTAACTCTACTGATGCTCTAATTCTCAAGAGGATGTAATTTACCCAAGTTACACCTCAACATTTTCAATCATTTGATTTCTACTAAGATATTCCATAATCACGAAACTTCGAGTAACAAATCCCAATTATTCGAATCCAATTAGAATCTACTAAGGTCCATCGGCACGGTAGACTCCACAACTAACAATCCACAAGGTAAAGAGACATACCATGAAATCCTTTAATCCAATTTACTTCAAACTCATTATCCTAAATTTACAAAGAACTTTCTCATCCTCGAAAGTCAAAACACAAACCACGCAACAAAACATAATCATCTAGGATCCAACTAGCCTCATCCAAAGTCTCACGACAAGGGAAAATCCACAATCCATTATCGGCTATAAAGATTCTTTAATACGCCATAACATCCTTAATTCGATCATTACTACGCTCGAAGCCTCAAATATAAATAGTCACATTAGCAAACTATGGAGGTTATAATCCTCAAGATAAATGAGTTCACCATTCTAACTCTATATTCCATAACAACTGAGCACTCACTATCCAAAGCTTGCAACGAACATTTCTAATTCTCAAACTATGATTCCTTAAGAAGAAAAGAGAATTACTAATTCTAAACCACAAATGGCCAATTACTTAGCAATCAGACCACCATTCAAATCATATCGTTCATCTAAAACTCAATATGAATCGATTTTCATTTACGACAAAACTCCTCAAACTTGGGGTACCGGGTCAATTTCCCTAAAGCAAGGTCTCTTTTAGAATCCACCAATTAGAGACATCAAATTCCCAAATGATATACCAAGCAACCGTTATAATACCCAACAACAACGAACTATTATCATGATCAACTAAATTCTCAAAATAATACTAGAATACCAAGCTCCAAATCTAAAACCACAAAGAGAGGATACATTATCACTATTAGGATTCATCCTAGAGTTTAAGTCCTATTTTCCATGATCAAAAGCAACATGAAATTTGCTAAATCCAAAGACACATATTCTAGCTAAAGAATCCCAAAATTCATTACACTTATTCTCTAAGCTTTAGAAACGGAGTACCCAATCCACTAGAGAAAAGATGAAGGAGCAACGAGATAGGAAACGATAAGGAATCTCAAGGAGAACATGAGAATAATTCTAGCACGAGATTACAAGAGAGGAGCGCTGAAAATAACGAGGTCAAGAAAGAGACAAAGCAGATAGTAGAGGTATGAATATATCCGAGTAAGAAATAAGATACGAGCATGCGATTTCTTAAAGATCAATCTTGACAAAAACATTCAAGAATGGAAATGAAAAGGGACAATGGCACTGGTAATGGTTTAAGGTTTAATCCACAAAATTTCTCCTTTCAAAATTAAGGCGATAATAAAACCACTTAATTATTCCTTTACAAAGGCCTCTTACAAGGGACCATCATACCACGAGCAGTCATCAAAGTAAGGTACACCTAGACTTGATAAATCGACTACAACCCAAATCATCCATCCTTTCATATCACACGGATTCCCAATTGCGGAATTGTAACTCAAGTATAATAACATTCCTTTAGCTCAAATATTCAACACAACCTCAACGGTTTGTTTAATTGAAGGACCAACAAATACTCTCTTATACTCGGTCATTTTCAAGTCTATAGCCCATGAGTTCATTATTATCAAGGTACAACATCAAGCCAAACATCATCATTAACATCCCAAGGTATTTCCACCATAGATCACATCATCGAATCTCGCTCATCTCTATAATCCTCAAGTAATATGGTTCAATTTACAACGAAACCTTACTACTTCAAACAAGTCTCCGATACCATAAGATAAGATCATATTTTAAAATCCAAGAATTATAGCCAAAAGCTTTTCCACCAAGCCTATACTCACAAACACACAAAAGGAAACCACAAGACGTCACTAAATCTCAAAAGCATTTTACAACTCAAGGCCTCATTCAAACTCCTAAATTCAAAAGAATAAATCGCTAATGGGTTAAGAAGTCTTAGCCCACTCATTCAACCTTACACCTTCAAATATCATGAACTATCCACACATTAGTCATGACAAGCATCAAGCATTAAAATCATCAAACTTATCTTACTACCTTTCCTTAGAGTTACAACCAATCATCATTATAGGGTGAATTTAGATCTACACCATTTTCCTCAAATCACAAATTCATTCTAACAATCACTAATATTCCACAAATTTCAAAGTTCTTCCGACCAAGTATAATATACCACAAACAAATGGGTATGGCATCCACAAAAATGTTACAAGAGGAAGGTAAGGATACCAATGGTAAGATGGATGAACTATCAAGAGTAATTTCCAAGAGGCAAACAAGTTGGAAGAGAAAGAAGCACCTAGATAGAAGGAAGAGAGCATAATACAATAAGGACGAGAGAATTCATAGATGAAGAAGAAATACACTTCAATTAGGCTTGTAAATCCTCAAATCTTCGGTAGAGTATACTTCTTCTAGGTAACACAATGATCCACCTTAAGACGGTAGATACAAACAAACATAACATCACTCAACACAATCAACAAACAAGTTAGAACCTAACAAACATCAAGTACACCAAGACTACCAAGTAAAATCCTTAATTTCTACCCAGCTCTCATTTATTATTTCAAGGTCAAGTAGTTTAAGTTTAGGGTTCACGTGTGTGCGTCGGGAGCGATAAAGCTCTGATACAAACTGTGACAACCCTCGCGAATGCGGAAATAATAAACAAACAAGCATGTGAATTATATTGCGGAAATAGGTAGTTTTTAAAAACTTTTATAACATGGAAGTTAAATAAAACAGGAGTGTCAAAATATTACAACTAAGGGCGGAAAATAACAAAGAGACGGAGTCTCTCAAAATGTTAACAAAGAACAAGTGTTTAGCACATAAGCTAAAATCGTCTAGAGGTTAATCTTCCAGGGACAACGCCCGCTAGCTCACACCCGAACCCCAAAATATCATATCCAAAGAGTCAATCCATGCAAGCAACCTGTGCATTCATGAAAAACATGAACGCCACAGTCAGTGGGGAGTAACTCCGGGTTCTCCCAGCCATATCACCTTTAACGTACATATCAGGAAATACAAAAGTAGAGCATGCATATATAAATATACATGTGAGTTACGATAAGAAAAGATAGGCAATACAATATATAATGATAAGATCATGTGGAAATCAATTCCGAAACCATCATGTTAGTCAAAGACTCGGGAAAGACACCCTTAGGCAACTATATACTCACTAGGGCTTACATCTCACCGTTAGCGGCATATACTTGATAAGATTGAGACTCGACAAACAAACCATACCAAGTCATTTAATGATCAATCATATAATCATTCATCCAACCATACCAATATATTGACGACATCTCTCACGGTAAATGAAACGCACTAGCATCGTGTACAATAGCAAGACAAGCCAATGGAAGTCCACAGGATAAGACGTTTCCCTGAACCGTATACGATAAGACGTTTCGTATACTCATGACCTAGACAAACAAGTTCACTGGATAAGACGTTTCCCGGAACCATGTACGATAAGACGTTTCGTACACACAAGACTCTAATCCTCTCAGTAGGACGACGATAATAATACGGTCCTAGTCTAAACCTGGCCAGACTCTCGGAATAAGACGTGTTCCGATTCGACATGTGGTAAGACGTTCCACATCCAAGACTCGGTCAATCATAGACGCCGAGTACCCCAAATTCGGTCAACCTTCACGAAAGAGGCGGAAAGAGATCTATATTCAAAAGTCAAGCTAGTACGCTACATGCAATGACACCACCTCGCAAGGATACAACATTTGACGGCCGGGTCGATCAACGCATTGCGTTCGCCTCCTAACAACGTCGTCATATCCCCACTAAACATGCATACAATCATCAAGGATACACCCCATCGCTCCGACATTCCAGTCTAACGAGTATAAGGTGTAGCCGGGAAATGAGAGTTCAAAGCACATGATCATTAGTGCTCAATTCATAACATATGTAAAACCGACTCGAAAGAGGGATATATCGAAAACCGTCACGAAACATGTGATACAAGCGAATAGAATATCATATATCCAAACCATGAATATTATAAGTCGTTACGTAAAATTATACGATAAACGGATCATGCGAACTATTATAAATTACGAGGTTTAGAAATTAAAGAAAAAGAACACAGCCGTGTTCTAGGCCGGTCACTGGACCGGCGGCCGGTGGGCCGGCTCAGAGCACAAGGCAAAAACCAAAAATCATAGAAAACAAGGTAATGTGTTCCAGGCCGGTCAAGAGGGAGGCGGCCAGTACCCCGGCTCAGAGCACAACACTAACAAACACAAAAATCACAAGTTTGGAAACTATCAAAACAAGGGTCTACTTCAAATTGTCATAACTAGAGTTCTAGATATGGGAATGCAGAAATTATAAGTCTAGGTGATAGCTTATCCTCTTACGGTTCCAACGAGTGGTCACAAGCCCAAAACAAGCAAGTAACGAAGGAGTTATGATCATTCTACGAAAAAGGGTCGGTGCAGGAAATTCCTAGCCGGGCACTCGACCGGCTGCCGGTCCTTCGGCCAGGAATACAATTCCACCCGAGAACAACAAGCACCAATTCTATCATTTTCAATTCTCCTAATTCACTTCTAATAATTACCAATAATCAATATTCATCATCAACAATCAACAAATAACAACAATCATCATCAAAATCATAATTTCTAAGCTTTCTAATTGTATTCTAAATACGAATTCTAACATGGAAATCATGTAAAACACGTAAATGATACCGAGTAACCCTTCACCGTTACCTTTACGCGTCTTTAAACGGTTACTAAGCTTTCCTAGTCTCCACCTACAAACACTTAGATAATAAAAGAGGAATATCATCCACCTTGAGAAAGACGGATAATTTAAAAAGCGAGAAAGACGGTAATTTTATTACCAATACGGATAGAGGAAGGTAAGAGGGGAAGAACAAGACGAACTTACGTGAATTCCGTCAAAGAACGAATGAGATACGGTGATTCCAAGATCGAAAATCAAAGAGGGAGGCAAAAGTTGAGCTTTCTTAAAGAGGAAGAAAAGTTATGTTTGATTTGTGTTGAATGAAATATTAGGTTAAGGGAGGGAGTAGTGGGAGTTATGAAGGAAAAAGTCAAAGACGGTTTCCAAAGTCAAGAAAGTCAAACTCGACTCAAAATTCAAGAAACGTCAATGACGACTTAAAATTCAAGAAAAGTCAAAGACGACTTAAAATTCAAGAAAAGTCAAAGACGACTTAAAATTCAAGAAAAGTCAAAGACGACTCAAAAGTCAAGAAAAGTCAAACTCGACTCAAAAGTCAAGAAAAGTCAAACTCGACTCAACAGTCAAGATTTTCATGGAATCTCGCAGAAATTCCAAATACGAACTCGGAAATTCTAAATTCGACTCGAAACATAAAAATCTTAATTACAACATAAAATTACTGAAAAGATTTCGTAAAATATTTCTACTAGAAAAATAGGGTACATTTCCGGGTGTTACAATCACCCCACCTTTTAAAAAGTTTCGTCCTCGAAACTTGAGAGTAGAAAACAAAAGTATTAAGGACAAGAATCGGTTTTAAAAATTAATACGAAAACTCTTATAAGGGGAATATTTATGAAACGAGGTTCATCTAGAAAACGGTTTAAAGAAGAATTTTCATAAGTGTGAAACTTTACTTACGGATCTCAAGAATGCTCTTCGCGAACGAGAACTCTAATTATCCAAACCAATCTTTGTCGAAATAGTGAAGTCGAAATTCAAAACAACGTTAGTAAGTGCAGGACTAGTTATCAGACGTCTCCAATAACAAGTGCAAACATCCAACCAACCGCAAAATCCAAATATAAAAGCAAAAGAAATCCATTTTCTCCAAAAAGAGGGTACACAAACCATTTTTAAACTTCTTTGAAACGTTAAATAAAATTGCGTGTCAAATATCATATTGGAGAATTTGAAAGTGTTTATCACAGATAAATCAATAACAAACATTACAGTACATAGAGACTCGAACTAAATTCACAATCACACGGAAACACATATATATAAAACACGCACAAACGAAACAAATCGAACTCTTAGGGATAAAAAGATGACAATAAAATCGGCAGGAAGACCTACAAGAATTCGATAGTTCTAACTCTATTGATAAACTAGATCCTCAAGAGAAGGCAATTTACCCAATTTGCAACTCATCATTTTCAATCATCAGAATTCCTACAAAAATATTCCATAATCACGAAACTTCGAGTAACAAATCCCAATTATTCGAATCCAATTAGAATCTACTAAGGTCCATCGGCACGGTAGACTCTACAACTAGCAATCCACAACGTAGAGAACTTACCATGAAATCATTTAATCTAATTTACGTCAAACTCATCATCCTAAATATACAATGAACTTTCTCATCCCCGAAAATCAAAAATACAATCCACGCAACCAAACATAATTATCTAAGAACCAACTAGTCTCATCCAAGGTCTCACGACAAGGGAAAATCCACAATCCATTATCGGTTATAAGGATTCTTTAATACGCCATAACATTCTTAATTCGATCATTACTACACTCGAAGCCTCAAATATAGATAGTCACATTAGCAAACTACGGTGATTACCCATCCTCAAGATAAATGGGTTCACCATTCTAACTCCATAATCCATAACAACTGAGCACTCACTATTCAAAGCTTGCAACGAACATTTCTCAATCTCAAACTATGATTCCTTAAGAATAAAAGAGAATTACTAATTCCAACCACAATTGACAAATCACTTGGCAATCAGACAACCATTCAAATCATTTAATTCATCTAAAACTCAAAACGAATCGATTTTCATTTATGAGAATATTCCTCGAACTTTAGTTACCAGCTTAATTACCCTAAAGTAAAGTCTCTTTTAGGATCCATCAATTAGAGACATCAAATTCCCAAATGATATACCAAGCAACCGTTATAATACCCAACAACAACGAACTATTATCATGATCAACTAAATTCTCAAAATAATACTAGAATACCAAGCTCCAAATCTAAAACCACTGAGAGAGGATACATTATCACTATTAGGATTAATCCTAGAGTTTAAGTCCTAATTTCCATGATCAAAAGCAACATGAAATTTGCTAAATCCAAAGACACATATTCTAGCTAAAGAATCCCAAAATTCATTACACTTATTCTCTAAGCTTTAGAAACGGAGTATCCAATCCACTAGAGAGAAGATGAAGGAGCAACGAGATAGGAAACGATAAGGAATCTCAAGGAGAACATGAGAATAATTCAAGCACGAGATTACAAGAGAGGAGCACTGAAAATAACGAGGTCAAGAAAGAGACAAAGCAGATAGTAGAGGTATGAATATATCCGAGTAAGAAATAAGATACGAGCATGCGATTTCTTAAAGATCAATCTTGACAAAAACATTCAAGAATGGAAATGAAAAGGAACAATGGCACGGGTAATGGTTTAAGGTTTAATCCACAAAATTTCTCCTTTCAAAATTAAGGCGATAATAAAACCACTTAATTATTCCTTTACAAAGGCCTCTTACAAGGGACCATCATACCACGAGCAATCATCAAAGTAAGGTACACCTAGACTTGATAAATCGACTACAACCCAAATCATCCATCCTTTCATATCACACGGATTCCCAATTGCGGAATTGTAACTCAAGTATAATAACATTCCTTTAGCTCAAATATTCAACACAACCTCAAAGGTTTGTTTAATTGAAGGACTAACAAATACTCTCTTATACTCGGTCATCTTCAAGTCTATAGCCCACGAGTTCATTATTATCAAAGTACAACATCAAGCCAAACATCATCATTAACATCCCAAGGTATATCCACCATAGATCACATCATCGAATCTCGCTCATATCTATAATCCTCAAGTAATATGGTTCAATTTACAACGAAACCTTACTACTTCAAACAAGTCTCCTATACCATAAGATAAGATCATATTTTTAAATCCAAGAATTATAGCCAAAAGCTTTTCCACCAAGCCTATACTCACAAACACACAAAAGGAAACCACAAGACGTCACTAAATCTCAAAAGCATTTTACAAATCAAGGCATCATTCAAACTCCTAAATTCAAAAGAATAAGTCGCTAATGGGTTAAGAAGTCTTAGCCCACTCATTCAACCTTACACCTTCAAATATCATGAACTATCCACACATTAGTCATGACAAGCATCAAGCATTAAAATCATCAAACTTATCTTACTACCTTTCCTTAGAGTTACAACCAATCATCAATATAGGGTGAATTTAGATCTACACCATTTTCCTCAAATCACAAATTCATTCTAACAACACTAATATCCCACAAAATTTCAAGTTCTTCCGACCAAGTATAATATACCACCAACAAATGGGTATGACATCCACAAAAACGTTACAAGAGGAAGGAAAGGATACCACTGGTAAGATGGAGGAAACTATCAAGAGTAATTTCCAAGAGGCAAACAAAATGGAAGAGAAAGAAGCACCTAAATAGAAGGAAGAGAGCATAATACAATAAGGACGAGAGAATTCAAAGATGAGGAAGAAATACAATTCAATTAGGCTTGTAAATATTCAAATCTTTGGTAGATGATACTTCTTCTAGGTAACACAATGATCCACCTTAAGACGGTAGATACAAACAAACATAACATCACTCAACACAATCAACAAACAAGTTAGAACCTAACAAACATCAAGTACACCACAGACTACCACCTTAGGTCCTTAAGTCTACCCATCTCTCATTTATTATTTCAAGGTCAAGTAAATTAAGTTTAGGGTTCACGTGTGTGCGTCGGGAGCGATAAAGCTCTGATACCAACTGTGACAACCCTCGCGAATGCGGAATAATAAACATTCAAGCATGTGAAATAATGTGCGGAAATACGGTATTTTAAAAACCTTTAAACATGCAAGATATATATAACACGAGGTGTGTCAAAATGTTACAACTAAATACGTAAATACAACCAAGAGACGGGGTCTCTTAAATGTTAGCAAAGAACAAGTGTTTAACAAAACTAACTACTATCGTCTAGAGGTGAAACTTCCAGGGACAACGCCCGCTAGCTCACACCCGAACCCCAAAATATCGTATCCAAAAAGTCATCCAAGCAAGCAACCTGGTCATCCATGAAAAACATGAATGCCACAGTCAGTGGGGAGTAACTCCGGGTTCTCCCAGCCATAATCACATCAAACGTACATATAAGGAAATACAAAGTAAAATCATGCATATATATATATACATGTGAGTTGCGATAAAAATAGATAGGCAATTCTATAGATAATTATAAGATCATGTGGAAATCAAATCCGTAACCATCATGCTATTCAAAGACTCGGGGAAAACACTCTTAGGCAATCGAATACACTCACTAGGGCTTACATCTCACCGTGAGCGGTATAAGATTGATAAGATTGAGACTCGACAGACAAACCAGTCAAGTCATGCGATGATCACATAATATCCAACATTTTATCATCCATTCACGAACCAAGACATTGACGGTGTCCAATCATGCAATGACCATGAACAATATCATGAAATCACGCATTCAAAGACGACACAAGATGACATCTCTCACGGTAAATGAAACGCACTAGCATCGTGTACATGGCAAGTATGATTAACATGCATCACACGGGATAACCATTATCCCTGAACGCGATACACGATACATTTCGTTATATGGTCATAATTTATCCCTCCTTAGACAAGAATAATAATACGGCCTAGTCTAAATCGTCCAAATCCCGAAGCGCATGTTTTCCAGTTCGACATGCGATAAACGTTTCGCATCCAAGACTCGATCAATCAAATGACGCCGAGTACCCCAAATTCGGTAGCAAACATTCACGAAAGAGGCGGAAAAGAGCTCTAGCCACATAACAAGCGGTACGCTACATGCAAATAACACCACCTCGCAAGTACACAAAATTTGACGGCCGGGTCGAACAACGCATAGCGTTCAACTCCCAACAACGTCGTCGTATGCCCACTACACATGCAATTAAGCAGTAGGATACCTCTCCGTTCCGACAT
>JAIUZE010007084.1:0-16025 GCA_022085475.1 Heliosperma pusillum | reverse complement strand
GTTTGAGTAACTAGTTAAAGGTTATTAACTCAAATGAGAAAGCGATGTGCAGATTTTGCACGAAGTTATGAGTTTGAAACCCATGTAGCCTAATGTGGCTTATTGTATGGTCTGAACCACTTCGTTGCTTTAGTTTATTAGAAACGTTTACGCATTCCTGCTAATTTTGTTATAGTTCTTGATGTGAATTGTAATTGGGTATGGTGTCACCAGACAAACAAACCTTAATTATAAAGTAACATTTTTACTGTAACATTGTGTACTTATTAAAGTAACAACGATACGGTAACGATGTTACTATAACAATGTTAAAAGTTCAAATTTAAATTCATTACAACAACAAATGCAAGTGTATAAAGATATATTCAGCTGCTTATTATATGCTAAAGTGTTTTGCAATAAGCAATTCTACTCCAATAATATTATCTTCCTCTCGCCTATCTTCATGACTGAATTGTCAGTGTCTTAATCTTTGATTTATATACCATCTCTTTAGCAAACTTTTATTGTGTCGTTCATTGATTTCTCAAACCTTCTTCAATTTCCTGACATTCAAATCAAAACATTGAATCAATAATAATTAAAACATATTCGAAAGCCGATGGTACATCGTTGGTGATCAACATCATTTGTAAGTTTATAACAATGTTACGTACACCATCAAATTTAATTTGGTTAAATCACACACCATCAAATATACAATGTTGTACAACATTTCAATTTCAGTTCAATATTTCAGTTTCAGTTCACATGTTACTGTATTATTGTTACAGTAACAATATTACAGTAATAATATTACACTATATGTCGAGTATATTTACAGCGGTTAGCTTAACTAATCGCCGCCGCTGGATACCTCCGACTTTTTCCTAAATACAAATCCAATTATGAATTTCACAATATCATAACCTTAACTTTTTGTCAAACATTATGAACACATACATAGATCCGAAATCGAACAATATAAACATTAGATCATAATACGATTTAAAAATTCAGATAATCGCAAATTATTACATAAATCAATCCTACATTAACAAAACACAAATTAAAATTGCTGCTTAATTTCATTGTGTCATAACCCTAACTTTTTCCAGAATTACTATGAACATTACAATCGACATTAATCACATGAACAATCAACAATAATAATATGAACACATACAATATCAGATTGAATATCAACATTTATTATATACAACAAAACAAATCTAAATCAAAGATAAAAATTAAAAATAACGTTGATTTTTACCTCTTTGTTTGCGTGTAAGCAAGGAGAAAAATGATAAGAATCATGTTTCATTTTTTTTTCAATTGATTTTCATAGATATGCTCTTGAATTTTTGGTATTTTTAGGGTTTTGGGATTTTGGAGCAATTAGTTTGTCAGGTACAAGAGAAAGAGACTGGGTAAAATTTTAGAGAGAGAAAAATAAATGATTATTGTGAGAAGATGACGACTGAGTTTCTCTTTTATTATGTTGAGAATTTGTTTTTGGGCGACGTGGCTGAACAACAGCTCTTGGATCTTGTTGATCCAATGGTCCTAATTGATAGGACCGTACTCACCTAAGAAGCTAGACTCACCGGATGCTCAGACGTAAATATAATAAGGATAAGATACTTTGATTATATATATATATATATATATATATATATATATATATATATATATATATATATATATATATAGTAATGAGATCAAATGAGTCCACCCCAAAACCTTGAGTCCATGAGTCCTCTTAGAGGCCCTTGGATCTTGGAGATGGATGGCTGAGATTAAAACACAAAAAATGTCATTAAGAAGGTGTTTAAACTCACTCTCTCACTACCCCACTAATTAAACCACTAATATCTCCTTATCTCTAATTTACTTCTCACCATTTCATCCACTCATCCTTCTCTCTACAATCACTCCTTTTTCTCTCTAAAACTCTCTTCTCCATTCTCTCTAAACTCACTCATCATTCTCTCTAAAACAACCACCACCAAAACCAACAAAATAAAAAAAAACACCAAAAAATTAGTGATCCCTCCTCTGCCGCCTCCTCCTCGCCGACAACACCACCACCAGCCACTTGACGCCACGACGCCGTCATCACCACCGCCGGCCACCGACCACCACTATTTTTTTTCCTTTATTTTTTTTTCAGATCTAACATCCTACCACCTCCCTCCTTCCTTATACACAACCACCAACCACCACAGGACACTAGACACCGGCCACCGACCACCACATGACCACTACCGTCGGGATCCCCCGCCCACCCTCCATCCACCCTCATCCTCGCCCTCCTACACAAACCATACACGGCCCACCCTCCACTCTCCTCACCGCCTCCGACACCACCACCACCTGCCCTCTCTTCTCCTCTTCGCCTGCCGCCAGGTCCAGCCACCACCGCCCTTTTTTTTCTCTCTTTTATTTTTATTTTTATTTTTTTTCTCCCAGATCCGGCCCCATGTGGTGTTGTTGCTGTTGTTTGGCTGGAAAATGTTGGGTTTGTTCAATGTTGTTTCTTTATTCTCATTCTTTTTTTTAGAACTACTGACTTTTTCATTGTTGTAATTTATCATTACTTTTTATTTTATTTTTTTAGATCTACTTTTTTTTTTTTCAGATTTAGTATTACCTTTATTTTGAAAACAAATAATTAGATCCCATTTTTTTCTTGTTTAGTTATTTTTAATCTTAGATCTACTATATATAAAGTAGGTTTTTGAAAAAATAATCGTATTATCTCAATTTTTTTAATGACAAAAAAAGTTGTGGTTATTATTGGTTTTTATTTGGTGTTATTGTTGACGGCGACGGAGGTCGCTAATGGACTGAAGTTACACCCTTAAAAGACTAAAGTTACACTCTCAATTAGGGGTGATAATGAGACGAGACAGCTCGCGAACAGCTCGAGATCGGCTCGGTCAAAGCTCGGTCAAAGCTCGGCTCGGGCTCGAGAGCTTAACGAGTCAAGCCGAGCAAACACTCGCTCGGCTCGAAAAGCTCGCGAGCAGCTCGAACTTGTGTAATTATATAAGATATTGCTCTTATTTTATAATAATATTTTATCACGGTTATACCTCTGTATTACATATATCAAATGTCTCATTTTTTTGCCAAATATTTTTACATATAAACTTTGCGCATTATTATTGAAAGTATCGGAAGAAGAAAAAAAATCATAAAATCAACAAATATATAGGCTCGATTTGAGCTCGGGTTTGGCTCGAGCTCGCGTTAAAGCTCGCAAGCTTTTTAACGAGCACATTTTTTTCAAGCTCGAGATCGGCTTGAGCTCGAGTTTTAGTTTTCGAGCACAAGCCGAGCAAGGCCAAGCTCGGGCTCGGCTCGGCTCGTTAGCACCCCTACTCTCAATGGACCAAAGTTACACTCTCAATGTACAAAAGTTACAGTATTAATGACTAAAGTTCAAATCGTGAAAGAGTTAATTAACACTATAAATGACTAAAGTTATACTCTCAATATAGTAAAGTTACATTCTGAAAAGGTTAGAATTACACCTTAAATTAGTTATTTTCAAATTTTCAAAATAAGATGCCATAAAATTACTTGGTAAAATAAAATAACATTACTAAGGATTAAAGTTACACTTGTAAAAGGTTAAAGTCACACTCTAAAAATACTAAAATGTCATTAACTTGTTTTAAAATGACATAAAATTATTTGTGAAAATAAAATTACATTATTAAGGATTAAAGTTATACTTCTAAAAGGTTTAAGTTACACTATGAAAATACGTAAATTATCAAAAACTTGTCACAAAATCAATTTTTAGTATGAAATTACATTATTTTAGATTAAAGTTACACTCGTAAAAGGTTAAAGTTACACTCTAAAAATACTTAAAATGTCAAAAACTTGTCTTAAAATCACTTTTTAGTACAAAGTTAGACTATTTTGGATTAAAGTTACACTTGCTAAGGGCTAAAGTTATACTCTAAAAATACGTAAATTGTCAAAAACTTGTCTTAAAATCACTTTTTAGTATAAAGTTAGACTATTTTGAATTAAAGTTACACTTGTAAAGGGCTAAAGTTACACTCTAAAAACACGTAAAATGTAAAAAATATGTCTTAAAATCACTTTTTAGTATAAAGTTACATTATTTTGGATTAAAGTTACACTCGTAAAAGACTAAAGTTACGCTAAAAAAATACGTAAAATGTCAAAAACTTGTCTTAAAATCACTTTTTAGTGTAAAGTTAGACTATTTTGAATTAAAGTTACACTTGTATAAGGCTAAAGTTATACTCTAAAAACACGTAAAATGTAAAAAATATGTCTTAAAATCGCTTTTTAGTATAAAGTTACATTATTTTGGATTAAAGTTACACTCGTAAAAGGTTAAAGTTACACTAAAAAAATACGTAAAATGTCAAAACCGTGTCTTAAAAACAGTTTTTAGTATAAGGTTACACTTTTTTGGATTAAAGTTACACTCGTAAAAGATCAAAGTTACACTGTAAAACCGTATACTTATAGAAAAACAAAATTTACACTTGAAGACAAAAGTTACACCCTAAAAATGCTAAAATATCATCAACTTTAAGCTAGAGAGAGAAAGAAAATTAATTAGTGTATAAGTAATAGATTAGTGTAATTGTTGTTTTTTGCTTTTAATCTCAACCACTCACATTGAAAGATCTAAAGGCTCATAGAAGGACTTAGGGACTCAAAATATATGAGGGTTCTCATTATGTTAGTGGTTCTCATTGGATCTTGACCCTATATATATATATATATATATATATATATATATATATATATATATAGGAATTGAATCATGTGAGGCACCCTTCTTAGGGTGAGGCAGCTGTACCCATCCTAACCATTGGATCTAAAACATATGGACACTTCAGATTGTGCCATGTGTCCCCTACAAAAATTATGACCACCTTACAGTTTCTAAACTCTTTCTCTGCATTTACGTTGCCTTCCTCTTCTATTCAATTTCTAAACTCTTTCTCTCTCTTCCACACTCCATTTCCACACTCCATTTCCACGCAATATTGGACAAATCCTCCATTTTCTATCTCGAGCTTCGCCATTTTCGATCGCCAGCGATCTAGGTCATTTTTCTCATCCTAATTTTCGATTAGGTACTTTTTCTCATCCTAATTTTGTTCGTTTAACTATTTAATTAGAGTATGTACTAATTTGAGCTTATTTTTTTTTCCAATTTTCGCTGTTTTTTTATACTTATTTGTATGATTCTTTCCTTTCCTTTAGTATTTCATACCTTGATTTCGATTTTGTGCATTTTCGTTCATTCAATTTGTGCATTTTTCGTTCATTCAACTACTTAATTAGTTTATGTACTCACTTGAGCTTATGTTTTGCAGGTTTCGATCGTTTCTACGCTTGTTTATCAATTCTGGTTCGATTTGAGGTACTTCAATCACTTCTCCATTCTTTGCTTCTACTTTTATCATGTTTATTTTATTTTAGATTTTTCTGCTCGATTTGATTTCTTTTCATTTTAATGTGAATTTTGTGATGTTGAATTTAATCAGTTGGTTTATTTGTGTTTTTAGTACTTTTTAGATTCAGTTTCATGTTATACGCTTTAATCTCGTGTTCTTGTTTGACGTATTTATATGACTACAACTTGTGTATGACGATTCTACTTGGAGGAGATTTGGTGTTTCTTTAATTTGTGCAATGTGATTGACTGATGTAGTGTGCATTTTTCAAACCTAGATTTCGATTTTGGCCCCCAAATTGATTGCATATTGTAATAGTGGTTCATAGGAGATGTCGGGAAAAAAAAATAAGGAGTCCATGGTGTTATTAACACAACAGCTATAAATTCATGGTAAACTAAAAGCTTCACTGTTTTAGGAAAAAAATCTTTGAACTCTGAATTAGCAGTCATGTCTGACACCTGAAATAAAGTCTTAATAGTATGAGTTTTCATAGGAGTTTCACAAACTAAGATCCCACATTCACAAACCTTGGTTGTTGGATTCACAAAAAGATGCCTTACTTAAAGAAGGAAAATTCCTAATTCATGAGTTTTCATAGGAGTTTCACAAACTAAGATCGCACATTCACAAACCTTGGCTGTTGGATTCACAAAAAGATGCCCTACTTAAAGAAGGAAAATTCCTAATTTTCAAGTAGTTTCGCAACATAAAAAGTCAAGGTTCGCAAAATCATGTCTTATTTTGTGAATCCTAGTGGCTATTTTGTGAATCTTATATCTTATTTTGTGAAACTTGATCATAAATTGTTCAAATCGCTTTCATGAGTTTTCATAGGAGTTTCACAAACTAAGATCCCACATTCACAAACCTTAGGCGTAGGATTCACAAAAAGATGCCCTACTTAAAGAAGGAAAATTCCTAATTTTCAAGTAGTTTCACAAACTTAGGTCGAAGTTTCACAACATAAAAAGTCAAGGTTCACAAAACTTAGCTGCAATTAAATACTCAACATGACGGAACGATTATTATAAGTTTCGCAAAATCAAGTCTTATTTTGTGAATCCTAGTGGCTATTTTGTGAATCTTATATCTTATTTTGTGAAACTTGATCATAAATTGTTCAAATCGCTTTCATGAGTTTTCATAGGAGTTTCACAAACTAAGATCCCAAATTCACAAACCTTAGGCGTAGGATTCACAAAAAGATGCCCTACTTAAAGAAGGAAAATTCCTAATTTTCAAGTAGTTTCACAAACTTAGGTCGAAGTTTCACAACATAAAAAGTCAAGGTTCACAAAACTTAGCTGTAATTAAATACTCAACATGACGGAACGATTATTATAAGTTTCGCAAAATCATGTCTTATTTTGTGAATCCTAGTGGCTATTTTGTGAAACTTATATCTTATTTTGTGAAACTTGATCATAAATTGTTCAAATCGCTTTCATGAGTTTTCATAGGAGTTTCACAAACTAAGATCCCACATTCACAAACCTTAAATAGTTCACTTCCATTATTATTGTAGGTTTGTTTTGCACAACATTAAGCGATTAGAAATACTTTTTCATGAAGTTAAGCGATAACCGCATATCTGTTTCTTATTGATAGCATGTTGATAATGGCGGGTGCACTGAGCAATTGGCAATTACTCTGCACTCGAGTTAACCATTAGGTTTGGTAGTCAAGTGTAATGCTAGTTCAAAAAAGTTGGGTTTATATACATAAATTGTATCGACATTTAATTCATCATTAACTATTGTTTTTGAGGTGTGTCTCAACTGTTTTTACTGAATTGTTTGTTATTTCAGGTAGACATCTAAACATGATCGCTTTATAAACATTTCTGAGGAAGACTTTTACTTTGAATCATTTTGTCGTGTGAGGTCACACCTTATAGTTTTGTTGAACTACTGGGTCAATTTCCGAGGGATTATTGCATAAGGAAAAAGAAGCCTAGTTGATGCAGTCTACATTCACTAACGATAGTAAATTGAAATAGTTCAGGTTAGCAGAGTACTTTGAAGGGCTTTAACAATTTTCCTACAACTTTATCGTTCGTCTTAATCAGCTACCCACAAACATATGATGTACAGTTTCATTAACACAATCACAATCAGTAACTATCACTTAATTTTGTGCAAAACAAAGCTATTGCTACAATAACGGAAGTGAACTATACTCCTTCAAAACTATCTTGGCTGTGAATGAATTTCTTTTTAGATGAACAAATAACATTCGATTTGTTTGTGAATTGTCATATATCTGACCTCTGCCTACTTATGTTATCTTGTTGAATGTAAAAATTACCTTTTTCTCTTTCTTTTTTACCTTTTTCTTTTCTAAAAACCATTGATTAAGTCCACTTTTTAATTTAGGATACCCGCACCCTTCTTATGATCTCTAAACTATTTCCCGTTCTAAATTTAGGATACACGTCCCCCTCTTATCATCCCATTTCCCCTCGGTAGGGGTTCACCCTTCCTTTTTAGGGCTTAGTTTTGGTTTTCGCCCCCGTTCCATGAATAAGGAAAAGGATTTAGGGCTTAGGGTTCCATTGATTAAGTCCACTTGGCTTGTTGTGTTGTGAATCTAGGACTCAAGTTTGTAAAAATTCCTTGAAAATAGGAATTTTCTTTGTTCAAGTAGAGCATCTGCTTGTAAATCGTACAGCTAAGGTTTGTGAACCTTGGCTTTTTGTGTTGTGAATCTTCGACCCAAGTTTGTGAAACTACTTGAAAAAGAGGAATTTTCTTTGTTAAAGTAGGACATCAGTTTGTGAATCCTACAACTAAGGTTTGTGAACCTTGGCTTTTTGTGTTGTGAATCTCCGACCCAAGTTTGTTAGACTACTTGAAAAGGAGGAATTTTCTTTGTTAAAGTAGGGCATCAGTTTGTGAATCCTACAGCTAAGGTTTGTGAATCCTACAACTAAGGTTTGTGAATCCTACAACTAAGGTTTGTGAATCCTACAGCTAAGGTTTGTGAATCTTGGCATTTTATATTGTGAATCTAGGATCTTAGTTTGTGAAACTCATATGAAAATAGTAATTCAACTTGTTTTTTTTCTGTTCACCATAAACATATATATTTTGAAAAAATCCTCGTCTTAAAATTGATGTCATTTCCTTTAATTTTATATGTAACTTTGGTATATATTTTTAACTAATTGTATATCGTTGATTGTTTTTGTTGGTATAGGTTTTTGCCTAAAGTTTTGTGTTGTGCTGGTGGGATCAAGGGATCAAGACGGTGCGATAAAGGGATCAAGACTGTGGGATCAAGGGATTAAGACAATTCAGATTGTGTTAATCCTTATATGTAACTCCATAATTTAGTAGACATGTGTTTCCAACAGTGTGTATAACTATTATTCCGCAACATTTTGTATAAGAGAAACGATTCACAAAAGTAGGTAATTATTTAATAGACAAGCAGATCAACTTGCACTTTTGTGAATCTAGGACCTCAGTTTGTGAATCTCACACTTTTGAATTATGAATCTATAAACTTAGTTTTTAAAAATAGGATTTGACTTTGTGAAACTTGGCCTTTTAGTTTGTGAATCCTACAGCTAATCTATGTGATGAATCCTACGGCTAATCCTTGATTGTTAAAGTAGGGCAGTCATTTGTGAAACTAGGATCTCAATTTGTGAAACTCTTGTGCAAATAGAAATTTATTTTGTCAAAGTATGGCAGTTGTTTGTGAATCCTATAGCTAACATTTCTGAATCTTTGACTTTCATGTTGTGAGTCTAGAAATTTATGTGTAAGAAATTTCACACGTAAAAGGAATCATAACACAATTACATATTTTATTCACAAAATATGAAATAGTAACCTTTAAATTAAAGCGATTTCACCCACTGATGTCTCTGTTTCACAAAATCACACACGTTTCATAAAATCAAACTTAGGTTTCACACAATTACGTCTAGGATTCACAAAATCTGAAATAATAAACTTTCAATAAAACGATTTCACAAGTTGATGTCTATATTTCACAAAATCATCATATACTACAAAATCATCAAATGCTAACCAAAAACATATTCCCAAATACTTGAGTTGAAAACCAAAATAAATCAAACATAAAAGAAAAGTAGTTAAAGATTGTTTTTATTCAATCCTCATCATCCTGGGAATACATCACTTTCTATTTCGCTTCTTAACTCTCTATTCCGCTTCTTCCGCTTATTCCTCTTCTTCCTCTAGAGATGTATCTTCCTGTGTAAAGAAACAAACCTTTAATTAGATACTCATGTGGAAAAATATTGGCTAGGATTCTCAACGATGGTAATAAATATTCAAGAATCATGTCACGGGTTAACAACAAATCAAACATAAAAACAAAAAAAACATAGTACTGCTAACAGAGGGAATGTTACGAGTTTCACAAAATCATGTCTAAGTTTCACAAAATCATGTCCTAGATTCACAACAAAACAACTATATATGCATCATATAATTAAATTCTCAACATGACGGAACGATGATTATAAGTTTCGTAAAATCATGTCTAAGTTTCACAAAAACAGGTTCTAGATTCACAAAGAAACAAACATATATGCAATGCATTATATAACTAACTTTTCACCGTGACGGAGCGAATATTATAATAATCACAAAATCAAATCTTTATTAGACAACAACCATAAACACCAACATCAAGTCTCTATTTCACATTAACAAAGACCTAGAATATTACAATGTCATTTTTAAGATTCAATCAACCAAGTCTTAGATTCAGAAAATCGAAATCAAAGCAGCAAAATCGCGACATACCTGTTTCAATAGAACTATTACCATCAAGTATTGTAATATCTACAATCTCCATAACAATCAGAGCCGCAAAACGTCAAAAAAAAAACGTTGTAATTAATAGGAAATCACGAGGTTGATAAAAAAGTTCAATTTTGATGAAAATTGAGACTTATATCATAAATTAATCAACGAAATTTGTGAATATGCTCAATTAGAAAATAATTATGAAATTACCTGCAAACTAATTGAAATTTTCTTCTGAATTTGCTAAACTCGGGTTGTTACGTGTTGTTTCGATGAATATCGACGCCCAATTTCGTAGAATCGCAGCAATTGATTTCAAGAAATTGATTGAAATCGCAGCAATCTATGTGACTACGATTCAACGAAGAAGCAGAGAGAGGAAGGAAAGCAGAGAGAGAAAATAAATTCTGAATTTGGACTTTGGTGTTTGTATTTGATATAGAAAGTGTTTGGGCCAATTAGGAATGGCTTCTAATTGTCAGCCCCTTGAACAATACCATTTGAGTATTCTAATTCAGTCCAATGAAAAGTTTGGTGAGGCAGGCTGCCTCGCCATAATTAACGGCCTCACCGGATTCAGCCTCTATATATATATATATATATATGTGTGTGTGTGTGTGTGTGTGTGTGTGTGTGATGAGAGAGAAGTAGGTGGGTGGAAAAATGTTATATATTGAATTAGGGTGGGGATTAGTGGTTAATTAGTAAAGATGAGAGAGAGTGGGAAATTAAGCCATTAATTACCTTTTGGGAGCACCAATCTCAGCCACCCATCCTCCTTCATCCAATGGTCCAAAATAGGATTCAAGGACTCTAGGGAATGGGGTGGACTCAATTGATCTTTGCTCTCTCTCTATATATATATATATATATATATATATATATATATATATATATATATATATATATATATAGATTTAGGATCAGGTGGAAACGACCACTCGGTGGAAAAAGTGGAAACGACCTATATGTACACAAATAACCCACGCGTAAGTGACAGACGCCCAAATTATAAATCCCTGACATCAACTCACATTTCACATATCTAATATTCATTCTACCACTGTACTACCCACTAAATTATAAACACGTGACATTACTAACATGCCACTCTATTTTAAACACATTACACTCAAAATTAATAATCCCACCATAAACACAGTACCCAAAACCACCAACATCTTACTCCTTCCACATACCACCAACGCCTGAATCCGGCAATCACCACATCGCCGACACCGAGTTCCGACACAGACCGCCCCCGCTGACAAGACGCTGGCAGGGAGACCACCATCACCGTCCTTATTCCGCAGCGCCGTGAAACAAATTCGCACAATAATCATCATCATCAACTTTGCTTTCTCAATCCTTACCACCAAATTCATCATCAAATTAGTGTATATGGTTTAAGTATTGATGTACGTGAGATCAATTTTGTTATACCTAATGACTAATTTTGTGTAACTAGTCACTATTTTAATGCACATTAACATAAATACACAAAACTAGTTAGTAGGTACATCAAAATTAGGTTGAGATACGTCAAAATATAAACCAGATGCACTAAATTTCGATTGGTTAAACACCACGACACATTAAACACCACGCACATCCTTCGCCACCATTATCAACAGCCACCTTGCACCGCCAGCAAAAACCCGTGACCGGAGAACCTTCGATTTCAGAGTCGGCGAAGAGGAGAACGAAAGGGGAAAAAGGAAGAGAAGAAGGCGTACCACGGCTCCGGCGAACCGCCGATGACTATCTCATTCCCTATCAGTTATTGTCAGCAATTTGGGATGCAGAATAGGGGCGGCGGAGTTCGGTGTCGTCATTGTTGGCGATTTGGGATGCAGAATAGGGCGATGAAGGTGTTTGGTGTCGGCGATTAATGGTGGAGAGGCGTAGTGTCGGCAATTAATGGTGTTCACGGTGATGTCAACGGCGGTTTTGCCTGTGATTAAGGTGGTTGCCGGAGTCTCATGGTGGTGGTGGTGGGTAGTCTGGTATAGGGGATAAGTGACTAATTGTGATTTGGGTTTTTGGTATTACTCCATGTTATTGTAGTTGTAATTGGGGAAGGGAGTCAGGTAGTGTTGTTATTATTTGTTAGTAAGTCGTTTCCACTTTTTGCACCGAGTGGTCGTTTACACCGGATCTTGACTCTATATATATATATATATATATATATATATATATATATATATATATATATATATAGATAGGTTCTTATGAGTCCACCATTTTTTGTTGAGTCCATGAGTCCTCATCCTAGCCATTGGATGAGGGAGATGGATGGATGAGATTGTAGAGACAAAAACACACTTAACACTAATCATTTACCTATGCACTAATTAATTAACTTTCTCTCTCTAGCATTTAGTTAATCACTTTTGAGCACTTTTAAATTTCTGAGATTTGTGAGTGTAACTTCAGCCCATATTTGTGTAACTTCAAACTAAAATGTGATTTCGACTATATAAATTTGAATTTATGAAACTTCAAGACAAGTTTATGTGATTTTAGACTTTTTATGAGTGTAACTTCAGTCATTACGAGTGTCACTCAACCATTATTTATGTAACTTCAAACTAAAATGTGATTTCGACTACATAAATTTGAATTTATGAAACTTCAAGACAAGTTTATGTGATTTTAGCCTTTTTATGAGTGTAACTTCAGTCACTACGAGTGTAACTTCAACCATTATTTGTGTAACTTCAAGCTAAAATGTGATTTCGACTAAATAAATTTGAATTTATGTAACTTTAAGAAAATTTTATGTGATTTTAGCCTTTTCTGATTGTAACTTCAACCATTATTTGTGTTACTTCAAGCTAAAATATGATTTCGACGGTACAAATTTGAATTTTTGTAACTTTAGACAATTTATATGATTTAAACCTTTTTATGAGTGTAACTCCAGTCTTTACAAGTGTAACTTCAAACCGTATTTGTGTAACTTTAATTTTAAGACATATGTATGTAACTTTAAAACATGTTTAGGTAACTTTAGCCATTTGAAAATTTTAATTTAAATTGATTTAACTTTAAGGCATATTTTGGTAACTTTAGTCTTTACTAATATAACTTCAGTTCTTAATTGTACAACTTCAAGCATAACTTCAATCTCTTAATAGTATCACTTCAGTATCTTAATAGTGTAACTTCAGTCCCTAAAAGTGTAACTTCAGTACTTAAAAGTGCAACTTCAATTTTTAATAATGTAATTTTAAGACATGTTATCTTTAGTCATTATTAGTGTAACTTCAGTCCAAAATAGTGTAACTTCAGTCCAAAAACACCATCAATCATACTAAAATCAAAACATAATAGTGTAACTTAAGCAAAATCATACTGTGTAACTTAAAACATATAAAATATAAATGTGAAATGTATAACTTAAGCAAAAACATATAAAACATATAAATGTGTAACTTAAGCAAAGTGTAACTTCAGTCATTATATGAGTAACTTCAGTTACTAAAAGTGAAACTTCAGTCATTATATGTGAAACTTCAGTGAAACAACACCAATAACCACAAAAAAAACTTGTGGTTTTTAGATCTGAAAAAGTAATGTGTAACATAAAAATAAAAACGAGATCTAAAAAATAAAAATATGTATTCAGGAAAAAATTTCAGTGAAAAAAATGTGTAACTTCAGTGAAAAAATGTGTAACTTCAGTGAAAAAAATGTGTAACTTCAGTCATTTGTAACTTCAGTTAATAAAAGTGTAACTTCAGTCATTTTATGTGAAAATTCAGTAAAAAAAATGTGTAACTTTAGTCATTTGTAACTTCAGTTAATAAAAGTGTAACTTCAGTCATTTTATGTGAAACTTCAGTCATTTTATGTGAAACTTCAGTAAAACAACACTACTAACCACAAAAAAGTAACAAACATAAAAAATTTAAAATATAAAAACGAGATCTAAAAAATAAAAACATAGATTCAAAAAAAAAAAGGGTGGTGAAGAGACGACATGAAAGAAGAGATAAGAAAAAAAGAAAAAAAACAAGATCTAAAAAGAATGGTGCATATCTGAAAAAAGAAAAAAAGAAAAGAGAAAAGAAGAAGAAGAAGAGAAGAGGCGGCAGGAGAGGGCGGCGAGAAGGAGGCACGGCGATGAACATGTGCGGTGGAGACGAAGCGGAAAGAAGTAGATTTGAAAAAAAAAAAAATTTTTTTTTTTTGGCCGGTGGCCGGTGCCGGCGGCCGGAGGCCGGTGGTGGCCGGTGGTGGCCGGAGATGGTGGCCGGAGGTGGGAGATGAAAGAAGGTGATGAATATTTATGAATTATTTGGGTTTTTGAATTATTTGGGTTTTGAATTGTTTGGGTTTTGATTTTTTTTGGGTTTTGATTTTTTTGGGTTTTAGAGAGAGATGGAGAAATGAAATTATGTGGGATGAGAGAGAAGTGGTTGAGTGGAAAGTCTTATATATTGAATTAAGATTGGATTAGTGGTTAATTAATAAAGATGAGAGAGAGTGAAAAATTAGCCCACTAATCCATTTTTGAGAGCTTCAATCTCAGCCATCCATCTCCAAGATCCAAGGGCCTATAAGAGGACTTATGGACTCACCTTTCCTAGGAGGACTTACATGATCCTTTCTCTCTCTCTCTCTCTCTATATACATATATATATATATATATATATATAGAATTGGGATCCGGTGAGAACCACTAAGATAATGAGAACCGTGAGAACTCCGCCTTACAAAATTTATTTTTTAAAACTAACTAAATATTTGGATTCGGCGTAGAATATTATGGCTAGATAACATATGTCTTAGTCGAAAATTAATAAGCTACTGACGAAAATCGAGTCGAAATAGATTTTACTCTTTTTAATGCACATAGTACTCAGTTTCATGTATCTAACAATTTTCATGCACCTAGTACTCGTTTTCATGCACCTAGAGCTAATTATTTTCATGCAAATAGTAATTATTTTCATGCATGTAACAATTTTCTTGCACCTAGTGCTCGTTTTCATGCATTTAGAGTAGTTTTAGTTTGCCTAATTAAATATTTTTACACTAAGTACATATTTTTTTAATATAATCAATAAATTTGGTTTACGTACTGCAAATATTTTGATTGAACAAACTAAACTAATTGTAAATGATCCATCAAAACTTTCGAAACAAGATTTTGTGGAGATTTAGTGAGAGTTCTCATGGTTCTCATTATGTTAGTGGTTCTCACCGGATCCTGACTATATATATATATATATATATAGCAAAGATCAATTGAGTCCACCCCATTTCTTAGAGTCCTTGAGTCCTTTTTAGGGCCATTGGATATGGGGATATGGATGGCTGAGATTGATACTCCAAAATTAAGATTAATATCACCTTCTCTCTAGTTTTCATTAATTAATCCCTAAACCTCACTAATTCACTATATAAGATTTTCCTCACAATCACTTCTCTCTCTATCTCACATAATATTCATCCTCACATCTCTCTAAAACTCAAATAAATCAAAAATCCCAATTAATTCATTCATCCTCCATTCTCACCCAACATCACACAACCACCACTACCCACCGACACCACCCAAATAAATCACCCCCTACGACCACCCTCACGCTCACCGCCTCTTATCCACCACAACAACCACCCACCACATAACTCCTACAACCAGATCTGGGGCCCTCACCACACCGACCGCCTGACTACATAACATGTGACAACCCTCGCGAATGCGGAAATATAAAACTTACAAGCATGTGAAATATATATAGCGGAAAATACGGTATTTTAAAAACCTTTATACATGCAAGAT
>JAIUZE010007083.1:0-41896 GCA_022085475.1 Heliosperma pusillum | reverse complement strand
TCTATATATATATATATATATATATATATATATATATATATATATATATATATATATATAGTAAGGGGATCAAATGAGTCCACCCCAAAACCTTGAGTCCATGAGTCCTCTTAGAGGCCCTTAGATCTTGGAGATGGATGGCTGAGATTATAACACAAAAATGTCATTAGGAAGGTGTTTAACCCACTCTCTCACTACCACACTAATTGAACCACTAATACATCTTTCTCCCTCCCTCACTTCCCACACAATTCATTCATTAAAAACACTCCCTCCTTCTCTCTAAAACTCCCTCCTCTTTCTCTCTAAAACACTCTCATTTCCTCTCTTTAAAATCCTTCCCTCACTTTCTCTCTTCCTCTTCTCCGTCAGCCACCAACCACCAGCCACCGCATCCAGCGCCGCCCTCCCTCATCTGACACCGTCAGCCACCACCGCCCTCCCTCATCTAGCACCGCCTCCGCCACCACTCTCCTCTCACCACGACACACCAAACACCACCCAAAAAATACCTGAAAAACCAAAAAAAGAAAAAAAAAGAAACTAGATCTACATCTTTTTCCAGATCACTGAGCACCACACTGCTCCACACCGCCAGTCTGCCACCCACCACCACGCACCACACCGCCAGTCCGCCACCACGCACCACCACATTGCTCGACACTCACGACCTCCGACCTCCACGCCGCCTCCAACCTTCTCCCGTCACCAACCACCCCGCCTTCCTCTTCTTCTGTTGTTGGCCACCACCACTTCCTCTTCTTCTTTACTCGACTTCCCATTTCTCTCTTTGTTTCTTTTTTTTTTTCTTTTTCAATTTTGTTTTTCAGATTTTGGGTTACTTTGTTATCCTTTTGTTTTTTTTAGATCCATGAGTTTGTTGTTTATATTTAGTTCCACTTTTAATTTTGTTTTTTTAAGATTTGTTTTTTCAGATTTGGTGTTACCTTTTTTTTAATAGATCTTGTGGTGTTTTTTAAATTTATTATTGCTTTTAGTTTTATTTTTTTTACATCTTTTTATTTTCAGATTTATTGTTTTTTTTTTCTCCACCTATAGATCTACTAAAAAGTACTATTAGTTTAAATAATTCAATAAACAAAGTTTTACATATTTTTTTTTTTTCTTATTTAGATGATTTTAATTTTAGATCTACTAAATAAGAAGTAAATTTTTGAAAAAATAATCGTATTAAGACGGAGGTTGTTGATGGATTGAAGTTACACTCTCAATTGATTGAAGTTACATTCTAAGTGGACTAAAGTTATACTCTAAGTGGACTAAATATACACTATCAATGGGTAAAGTTACACTATATATGATTAAAGTTACACTCTCAATATACTAAAGTTACATTCTGAAAAGACTAGAGTTACACTATAAATTAGTTTAAATTTCAAAATAAGATGACATAAAATTACTTGGGAAAATAAAATTAAATTAAAATTACACTTGTAAAAGACTAAAGTTACACTTATAAAAGACTAAAATTACACTATAAAAATCCAGAAAATGTCAGGAACTTGTCTTAAAATGACATAAAATTATTTGTAAAAGTAAAATTACACTATTTTGATTAAAGTTACACTTGTAAAAGGTTGAAGTTATACTCTAAAAATACGTAAAATATCAAAACTTGTCTTAAAATCATTTTTTAGTATAAAATTACACTATTTTGGATTAAAGTTACACTCGTAAAAGATCAAAGTTACACTCTAAAAATACGTAAAATGTCGAGAACTTGTCTTAAAATATTTTTTTAGTATAAAATTGCACTATTTTGGACTAAAGTTACATTTGTAAAAGAATAGCGTCACACTCTAAAAATACGTAAAATGTCAAGAACTTGTCTCAAAATCACTTTTTAGTATAAGGTTCCACTTTTTTGGATTAAAGTTACACTTGTAAAAGACTAAAGTTACACTCTAAAAATACGTAAAATGTGAAAAACTTGTCGTAAAATCAATTTTTAGTATAAGGTTACACCTTTTTGGATTAAAGTTACACTCGTAAAAGATCAAAGTTACATTTGTAAAACTGCACACTTGAAAAAAAATAAAAGTTACTCTTGAAAACAAAAGTTAAACCTTAAAAATGATAAATTGTCATCAACTTTAAGCTAGAGAGAGAAAGATAATTAATTAGTGTATAAGTAAGGAATTAGTGTATTGGTTACTTTTTGCTGCGCTTTTAATCTCAACCACCCACCTTGAACGATCTAAGGGCTCATAAGAGGACTTAAGGACTCAAAAGATATGAAAGACTCATTTGAACCTGACTACTAGGTGCATGAAAATTAAGAAATCGTATTTCACCTCAATTTCCGTCAGTAACTTATATTTTTTCGAGCAAAATGTTTGATATCTAGCCATAAAATTCTACGCCGAACCCAAAAATGTCCTTATTTTTTAAAAATAAATTTCGTAAGGCGGAGTACTCACGGTTCTCATTATCTTAGTGGTTCTCACCGGATCCCAATTCTATATATATATATATATATATATATATATATATCTATATATATATATGTATATATATATATGTATATATATATATCTATATATCTATATATATGTATATATACATATATATATATATATATAGAATCAGGATCTCGTGCGAACTAAGAGTTCGGTGCGAACTGTACGAACCATATAGCTAGACTGATCTTACGCATTATTATGAGGCCCATACCTATTATAAACTCCCTAAGGCCCAACCTGT
The DNA here is from genome assembly GCA_022085475.1 of Heliosperma pusillum. Classification (NCBI taxonomy): domain Eukaryota; kingdom Viridiplantae; phylum Streptophyta; class Magnoliopsida; order Caryophyllales; family Caryophyllaceae; genus Heliosperma; species Heliosperma pusillum. The sequence goes on along the minus strand of JAIUZE010007083.1, from coordinate 39,172 downwards.
CGCAACCCATTAATATATTATGCAAACCATATCCTCTAAACATCTTCATTCCAGACTACCACCAACAATGGTCGGTGACCACATGACCGAACCACCTTCGTCGGCGGCACCACTCCAACTCCGGCGCACCACCCAAACTCCACCATTACCGACCTTGTTTTTTTCTTTTTCTCTGTTCTTCACGGCCGTTACTCTAACCGCACCATCACCATATTTTTTTTTACAAAAATGAGATCTATGTTGGTAATGAAGGCGCGTGGCCGTGATACGGTGGCTCTGTGGTGCTAGGCTAAGCATAAAAGGAGTCGCAGGTGTTGCAATTGTGCAGAAAGAAGAGTTTATGGGTTGGTGATGTCGTTGTCGGAGCTCCGTCAATGCTGAAATAATGCCAAAGTCAGGCCGGAGAAGGGCTCGTGATATATGGCTTTCGGTTGCTGCGTGTGGTGTTAGTGAAAGTGTGATGGTGATTGTGGTGTTTCATCAGTCGCGTTTGTGATTTTTTAGGGATTCCGACGATTTCGACGGCGCCGTTTAGGGTTGCTGACGAAGTTTCCGCCGTCGTCTGTGGTGCCCAGCTATGTCGTCGGCGCTTATGTCGTTTTCGTGGTGGTGGTGTTGGTGGTGGTGGTGTTGGTGGTGGTGGTACATTCTCTAGTGGTAGTCGTGGTGCAGGGCAGTTGTAGGGTGGTTTGAGGTTGGTGTGAGTGGAAGTAGCTAATTGTTTTGGGGTGGATACATGTATGAGTCTTACTAGATACATTTAGGAATACTAGTAGTTACATGTATAATAAGTGTATCCGATAGTATTACTACATGTATCTAGCAGTATTGATGTGTGTATCCGAGATAGTTCGTACGGTTCGCACCGTACTTTAGTTCGCACGGGAACCCGCCCCTATATATATATATATATATATATATATATATATAGGGTCAGGATCCGGTGAGAATCACTAACATAATGAGAACCGTGAAAACTCTCACTAAATCTCCACCAAATCTTGTTTCGAAAGTTTTGATGGATCATTTAGAATTAGTTTAGTTTATTCAATCAAAATATTTGCAATAAGTAAAAAAAATTTATTGATTATATTAAAAAATATGTACTTAATGTACATAAATTCAATTAGGTAAACTAAAACTACTTTAAATGCATGAAAACGAGCACTAGGTGCATGAAAATTGTTACATGCATGAAAACAATTACTAGGTGCATGAAAATAAGTAGCTTTAGATGCATGAAAATGAGTACTAGGTGCATGAAAATTGTTAGATACATGAAATTGACTACTAGGTGCATTAAAAAGAGTAAACAAATTTACAACTCGATTTTTGTCAGTAGGTTATAAGTTTTCGGCCAAGAAATATGTTATATAGCCATAATATTCTACGCCGAATCCAAATATTTCGTTAGTTTTAAAAAATAATTTTTGTAAGGCGGAGTTCTCACGGTTCTCATTATCTTTGTGGTTCTCACCGGATCCCAATTCTATATATATATATATATATATATATATATATATATATATATATAGGGTCAGGATCCGGTGAGAACCACTAACATAATGAGAACCGTGAGAACCCTCAATAAATCGCCACCAAATCTTGTTTCGAAAGTTTTGTTGGATCATTTACCATTAGTTTAGTTTATTCAAGTAAAATACTTGCACAAAATTTATTGATTATATTAAAAAATATGTACTTAATGTACATAAATTCAATTTGTACATTAAAATTACTCTAAATGCTTGAAAACGAGCACTAGGTGCACAAAAATTGCTACATGCATGAAAACAGATACTAGGTGCATGAAAATGACCAGCTCTAAATGCATTAAAATGAGCACCAGGTGCATGAAAATTGTTAAATGCATGAAACTGACTACTAGGTGCATGAAAATTATTAAATCGTATTTCACCTCAATTTCCGTCAGTAACTTATATTTTTTCCACCAAGATGTATGTTATCTAGCCATAAAATTCGACGCCAAACCCAAAAATGTCCTTATTTTTTAATAAAAAATTTTGTAAGGCGGAGTTCTCACGGTTCTCATTATCTTAGTGGTTCTCACCGGATCCCAATTCTATATATATATATATATATATATATATATGTATGTATGTATGTATGTATGTATGTATGTATGTATGTATGTATGTATGTATGTATGTATGTATGCATGCATGCATGCATGCATGTATGCATGTATGTATGTATGTATGTATGTATGTATGTATGTATGTATGTATATATGTATGTATGTATGTATGTATGTGTGTATGTATGAATGTCATACATACATACATACATACATACATACATACATACGTACATACATACATACATACGTGCATACATGCATACATACATGCATACATACATACATAGTACATACATAGTACATACATACATACATGCATGCATGCATGCATGCATGCATGCATACATACATACATACATACATACATACATACATACATACATACATACATATAGGGTCAGAATCCGGTGAGAACCACTAACACAATGAAAACCGTGAAAACCCTCACTAAATCTCCACCAAATCTTGTTTGGAAAGTTTTATTGGATCATTTAGCATTAGTTTAGTTTATTTAAGCAAAATACTTGCAGTAACTAAACAAAATTTATGGATTATAATAAAAACAATATGTACTTAATGTACATAAATTTAATTTATACACTAAAATTACTCTAAATGCGTGAATACGAGCACTAGGTGCACGAAAATTGCTACATGCATGAAAACAGTTACTAGGTGCATGAAAATGACGGGCTCTAGATGCATTAAAATAAGCACTAGGTGCATGAAAATTGTTAGATGCATGAAACTGACTACTAGGTGCATGAAAATTAATAAATCGTATTTCACCTCAATTTCCGTCAGTAACTTATATTTTTCGAGCAAGATATATGTTATCTCGCCATAAAATTCTACGCCGAACCCAAAAATGTCCTTATTTTTTAAAAATAAATTTCGTAAGGCGGAAATCTCACGGTTCTCATTATCTTAGTGGTTCTCACCGGATCCCAATTCGATATATATATATATATATATATATATATATATATATATATGTATACAACATGCCCAAGTCTCAATTACAAAGTTATACAATATGACTGTTTACAATTAACTAAACTCGTGAACTTTAGACACCGCAGCAGCAATGTGGTAAAGACTCCTCGTATCCCAGCCAATCCCAAACATCAAGCACATAGATTGTAACCAATCTGCTCCCTATTCACAAATGGATCATCACAGTTTTGTAAACCAGTGAGAGGGTCAGTATTAAATATACCGACCAACGTACAAGATAAGCACAAGGGAAAGAGAATTCGGAGGGCCACATCAGCAGACACCTTAGTAGACTTAGGTTACCATCTCTGCTCTACAAAACCTCCAATTGACCCTGGACCGCAGCCACATGCGTCAACATCCATCTCACCATAGCGAGACAAACCCGGATCATTAATGTGCACATCCACCACGTAGCGGGATAACTACGAGGGTGAACTCGGGGTGTGATCCATCTCCTAACGGAATCACCAACCAGTAACCATAGTGACCATTGTAACATCTTCAAACACCAACCCGAACTCCATCAACATTGACGAGCTTATTTCACGTGTCGTTAATTCCGCAAATTAACTACGGTCAAATAACAATTTATAACTCCTAAACAAACACAAACTATCTTAAACAAAGGTAGTAAATGGTAAGAATAGGGTTGAACCCAAGAGAAGGCGGTATTAACTAAACTAATCTAATCTAGACTCTTGCTAAAAACCAATTAACAAACTAATTACTAACTAATTACTCTAATCACAAATTAAGACACTAATTTAGACAAAAGCTTAAATTAATTACAAACTATGATATTCACAATGAGAAAACATGTAGGATAACATATAGGGAGAAAGTTTGAATGGAGAAATTCATTAACAAGTCTAAAATTACCAACTAAAGCTAAAGATTCAAATATTCAAATATGGAGAAACAACTTAGTGTAATTTTCGCAAGTTCCCAACAATTAACAAAGTAAAGACTCTTCCTTTCCTCTCTTCTCTAATTATCTAATACAAGTTTCTAAGAAATTAGTCAACATGGATTAAACCAACCAAGGATGACCCTTTACAACCCAATTTACACCCATTAAACCATGAGCCCAAATGAAAGATGCAAGCTTTAAGCAGAAAACCAAAGAAACAAGCTAGAATCATGTAATAAAACATTAAACCATGTTCTAATCACACAATAAACCACATTCCACTCAAAAGATTCCAACTTTTAAACCAAAGTTACAATCTTTCAAGGTTGCTTCAACAATATCAAGACAAATTAACCAAATTTATCTAGACAAAGCACTAATTAAACAAACACTTGCTAAGATGGTTAGTCTCAACAATAATTCATTCAACAATGGAATTTAAACATAAGAATATGGTATTAAATAGAGAAGAAGAGGTTCAAAAAGTCTTACAATGCTAAAAGGAGATAACGTGTTCCAATTACACTAAGAAATGGAAGATTAGCTACCCATAATTCAAAGATTACAACCCAAAATAATGAAGTTCAACCAAATTACAAGCCAAAAATGAAGAACAAAAGTTGAGAGAATTCTAATGTGTTTTGTTGTGGAATGTTGCATGCTTCTCTCTCTCTACAATTTGGCTCTTTTATACCCTTGGCTCCGTAAACCTAGGGCCTTGAGAAATGGGCCTCAAAATGACAAGACGGAGAATGAAGGAACACCTGTCTGAGACCAGGACGCTGGCAGCGTCCAGGCGTGATGGCAGCGTTTCATGCTGCCAGTTTTTACTCTTCTACGCTCGCCTTGACTTTCGTTGACCCCTTTGAATGCTAGTTTCGCCTTGACTTTCATTGACCCTTTGGAATTGATCTTCTTGCATTGATGATTTGCTCGTAGCCCACTCCAATTGTCGGGTTTGGGTCTCGGGTTTGACTTTGACTTTTGTTGACTTCCGGGTTTGACTCTAAAATTTGACTTAAAAATACTAAATAACAACATAATTACAAGGACTAAGGTTAGCATAAAACGATGCTAACGACCCGTAAAAAGTACATTAAATGAACCTAATAAACACTACTAAACACGACACATTTTGGTGTTGTCAAATACCCCCACACTTGGACTTTTACTCGTCCCGAGTAAAACTCGAGATTAGCAAGAAAAACACGAGTCCAAACATAGTATGTGAAGGTAATGACCTATGTTCCCTCACAACTACCTTCTTATATCTCCCTCAAAACACAACCACCTATTAAAAGAAAATGACTCAAAGTTGTTGTGACACACTCTTCCCTTACCACTTCCTACTTATAACTCCCTCAATACAAGACTCGACACACCACCAACTCCGACTCATCTCACCTCAACTCCTCCTTTCTTATACCTCCCTAGATTGTAGTATGACCATCTTTGCCTTATCCCAAGGCATAGCGAGATGACCCTCATCACCAAACTCCATGCAACTCCGCTTCTTATATCACCTCCTTATTACTCCACTAGTGTATAGCATGGTTACTTGGTTGGCCCCAAACTACACAATTCGCACAACCAAGCAACCCACAAGAGAAATCCACCGATTTGGAACCAAATTTGTGACTCAAAGAAAAATAAAAAGAAATCCTAAGCTAGCCTCCTTCCAAATTCCTCCTTATTTCTCCCTTCTTTTTCCTCCAAAAATCCTCTTCATCAGAAGTATTTTGCTCAAATATTTTTTCTTTTTTTCTTTTTTTTTTCCTTGAAAATCCCTCATTTTGCCTAAGGTACCCTTTCGGGTTTTCACCTTAGCTTTTCCTTTCCTCTCATTGGTGGCTCGCAACTCGATTTTTCATTTTGCTCGTAATGCCCTTTCGGGTTTTCATTCCTTCCTCGGCCACCTTCCCAATTTTTGCCTAGGTACCCACCCTTTTGGGTTTTCACCTAGCCGGGATTTTCAATTTATTTTTTTTCTTTTTCATTAAAACAAAACAAAACAACATGCATCAAAACAAAAAAAATATATACAATTCTTACCCCCACACTTAGATTATACAATGTCCTCATTGTAGGGGAAAGGGCGGGATGCTTCATCAATTGTTGAAATGAGAAGAACCCGAGCCACCTCCTCGGTTTCTCCTCCTCTGTCTTTCTTCTCTAACTCTTCTTCTCCTTTCTAGGCCTTCATGAAGGGCCTCTTGTGTGTAAGGAGTGGGGTAGCCGGGGTTTTGTTGGATGGACATGCCGAAAAGTGAGCTAGCCAAACCATAAACATCCTCTTGTGCCACCGCATCTTCATATGAATCTTGAAGGTAAGTGTGGTGGCGCTCATTTTGAGCTTGGAAATGGTTTGTGGCTTGCTCCCTCCAAGCATTTTGTGCCGCCCACATGTCATTTTGCTCACTCCACCTTTGGTTTTGTTGCTCCTTCCAAAGGCGGTCTTCCTCTTGCCGCTCCACCATCCTCCTCCATTCTTATTGTTGGGCCCTCTCGGCCTCCTCTCTCAACCTCTCCCTTGCCTCCACCACATTATGCCAATAATCTAAAGATTCAAGCCTACCTCCGTAGGTTTGGTGCCAATTGTAAGAGTCGTCCACCCGTCCACTTATGTGCTTGAAGACACCGTTGGTGCTAGCAAAGTATGATGCCATTTGTTATTGTCATGGCTCCATTGGGGTGCTAGCACGAGTCTCCGCGTCATACGTTGGGTTGTCGGTGTCTTTGTGGCTATGGTAAGATGACTGGGAATGGTATGGTGGTGGTTGTTTTTGTTTTTGTTGAAAAGGTGGGTTTTGGAAAGGTCCTTGCTCAATTGCGAGGATCTCCCTCTCCTCGTTAACTTGCTCACTTCCCTCACCTTGCTCTCTCCTTAGCCTCCTTCTTTGCCGCAAGGGCACTTCCTCTACCTCCGCCTCACTACTACTTTTTACCAAACTCTCTTCCCTAGGGCAAAAGAAATCCTCCGGTTTTGGCCCCCTAGGTAAAGGATTGTTTAAAGGTCGAGGCATTATCATATAGCTAAGGCCATCACTCCCCAACCAAAATCCTCTCACAGGTTCCACTTTCCTAATTTTGAACATGTGTACCTTCTCTAGCCCAAAGTGGTTATACCTTGTCAAACCCTTACAAGAGTTGACCTCTTGCTCCTCATCAATCCCCCCTTCATAATGTTGCACCAAAAAAGTAATCACCCCCCCCCCCAAAGTGGATACTTGGTTTAGTAGATTTTTGGCGGTGCTTAATACAAGCTCTCATAAACAAGTCCACCCAATCCGGTAGCCCCACCCCTCCCGGGAGCATAGTCCACAAACACAACCGGATTTTCTCGGTACCTTAGCGCGCTCTCCCGCGGAGTTAAAAATGGTGGTAAGGAACCAGGTAATGAGTCGAAGTACGGGGTGGGTGATTGTGGAGAATTTGGCATCCTTAGATGCAGTGTTACAACCCGTAATATTGCTCCACATGTTGTGCATTTCCCTGTTGGGGCATTTAATCTCTTCGAGATTTTTGGTGATTTTTAGGATTTGGCGAATTCCGGAGATTGGGGCGTTGTGCCAATTTTGGTTGAGGCGGAAGCGGTAGGCTTTTTCATTCCCCTCGGGTACGTCCAAATCGGACAAGGTAGCAAGGAAGTCGTACGCGAAACTCTTATAGGTGTGATCCCAAGAGTCCGGTTCGAGATAAGCTTCTAGCCCTACTTTAGCTAGCATATCCCTTGTCAAGTCGAACATTCCCAAGGCATGGAGGGTGCTTGGGGAGAAGAATTTTGTGGTTATGAGGGGTTGTTGTCGGGGTGCGGTAAGTTTGTCCCAGATTTTTTTATGTTGAGCACTCAACCTCTCATAACCCATGAACACCACTTCAACATCGGTGTCGGGCTCACTCACCGCGACCCTCTTATTCTTTCCTTTCCCAAACAACTTGGAGATTTTAGGAGCCATTTTCTGCAAAACTTTCAACAATACAATACAACACAACAACAAGCAAACACTCAAAGTAGTTTTTCACTCAAACAAGCAATTCAACAAACACTTGGCGTGCAACAATCTCAACACCTCAAAAGTTTAGTGTTTGTTGAATTCTTATGCCTTACTCAGAAAATTTTTACCAATCCTAGCTACACAATCAACAAGAGCAAGAGAATAACTCAAAATAAGACTAATTCAAGCCTAATTTTTGAGCAAAAATCAAAGAATAATGGAAAAAGTTAAGTATTAAGTTATACCTTCCCGATTCCACAAAACTTTAGCTCCTTGATGATTAGAATAAGCAAGGAATCCTTCAAAACCCTTTAAAAACCCACTAAAGCTCCTTAAATTCGAATTTGAGAAAGAGTTTTCTAGGTTTTCTAAAGGCAACTGTTTTGAGATTTTTGAGTGATTTGGGTTGATTTTGAGGTGTTTGAATGTAGAATGAAGATTAGAATGAAGAATTTGATTGATTTTGATGAAGGTTTGTGAAGATTTGGGGGAGAAAGGTGAAGTTTTGAAGGATTAGGGTTGTTTTTGGGGTTTTTCGTTCGTGAGAATTGAAGATAGAATGTTGAAGAACTCGTGCAATTGGGGAATGAAGGGGCTGAAATAAGAACACGACGCTGGCAGCGCCCAGTGACGCTGGTAGCGTCGTAAGACGCTGGCAGCGTCGTGGGACGCTGGCAGCGTCCTTCACTGCCGGATTTCCTTCAAGCTTTGCACTTAGCCAAATTTTGGCTAAGTCTTCCAAACACCGCTACACTTATATTTTCACTCCAATGACCCTTAATAACCTTCAATATCAAAATTTCACCGAGTCTCGCACATTTTTACCCGTGGCACGCATCCCGAGGCGGCCGAAAACTTGCAAAATCTTCACAAAATCGTTAGTAACTTCAAAAATTTTGATTGATGCTAATTCTAAATATTTAAAGACAACTCAAATACTAAAAAAAATAGCAATGAAACTTAAATGACATATTCATAAGAATAGAATATTTACACGGTTTGCCGTTTATTTAGAGTCGATGGCTCGACATAGTGGCTCCAAGCTTTTCAACCTTCATACACGGGGTCTTCAAGTAAGACCTCTTCTTCCCCCTCCTGGGCGCATCCCTTGAAATAATGCTTGAGGCGGTGGCCATTCAGCTTGAGTAGCTCTCCCTCTCCGGGCCCTTCCACCTCAATTGCTCCATGAGTAAACACCTTCTTGACGGTGTAAGGTCCAAACCATCTAGACCTCAACTTACCCGGGAAGAGTTTAAAACGATTTTGGAAGACAAGAACTTGATCCCCTTCTTTGAAAACCCGACGGTTTATCATACCGTCGTGCCATTTTCTTGTTTTCTCCTTATAAATTGAGGAGTTCTCATATGCATCATGGCGAATTTCCTCAAGTTCTTGCAATTGGAGCTTCTGGTGGATACCGCTCTCATCATGGTTTTAGTTGAAGGATTTGATAGCCCAATAGGCTTTGTGCTCAACGTCCATGGGGAGGTGGCAAGCCTTGCCATATATGAGACAGAACGGGGACATGCCTATGGGGGTCTTAAATGCGGTTCTATACGCCCACAAAGCATCGACTAACCTCTTGCTCCAATCCTTCCTATCCGGATTCACCGTCTTTTCAAGGATCCCTTTAATCTCACGGTTTGAGAGCTCGGCTTGGCCATTTGTTTGTGGGTGATAGGCCGTAGAAATCTTATGGTTCACACCATACCTTTTGAGAAGGCTTCCAATCACCTTATTGCAGAAGTGGGTACCTCTATCACTAATTATATCCCTTGGGAAACCAAAACGGGAAAATATGTTCTCTTGGATGAAGGTTGCTACCACTCTTGCATCATCGGTGCGGGTGGGAATTGCTTCAACCCATTTTGACACATAATCTACCGCCAAAAGGATGTATAACTACCCACATGAGTTAGGAAAGGGGCCCATAAAGTCGATTCCCCATACATCAAAGACTTCACAATAGAGGAGGGGTTGTTGTGGCATCTCGTTCCTTCTTGTCAAGTTCCCCACCCTTTGGCATCGGTCACAAGTCTTCACAAATTTATGAGCATCCTTGAAAAGGCTTGGCCAAAAGAAACCGCATTCAAGCACTTTCCTTGCGGTTCTTTGTGGCCAAAGTGTCCTCCACATGCATAGTCATGACAATGATGTAGGATGGATGGAATCTCGCTCTCGGGTACGCATCTTCTTACAATTTGATCTTGGCAAAATTTCCACAAGTATGGGTCATCCCATATATAGTACTTTGCATCGGACTTTACTTTGCTCCTTTGATGGGAAGAAAAATGGCTTGGAAGCCGCTTTGTTACGAAATAGTTAACCATGGTAGCATACCATGGCTCCTCCACTTGGATAGCATATAGGGACTCATGAGGGAGACCTCCTTCAACCTCATCAAGAGGGCATGATGGTCTTCCTTCAAGGTTTAGCCGGCTTAGATGATCCGCCACCACATTCTTCACTCCTTTCTTGTCCTTTATCTCTACATCGAATTCACTTAGGAGAAGGATCCACCTCAACAACCTCGGTTTTGCATCCTTCTTCGCCACAAGATATCTAATAGCGGCATGATCGGTGTAGATGATCACCTTTGTGCCCAAGAGATAGGATCGAATTTCTCTAGAGCATATATCACACCAAGGAACTCCTTCTCCGTTGTAGAGTAGTTCTTTTGAGCGTCATTCAAGAGTGTAGATGCATATTGAATCACATGGGGTCTCTTGTCACTCTTTTGACCCAAAACCACTCCCAATGCGTAGTCACTTGCATCGGTCATGATTTAAAATAGAAGGTCCCATTGCGGTGCTTGAATAATTGGTGCGGTGACCAATCTCTCCTTCAAATCATCAAAAGCTTTCCTACAAGAGGCATCAAAGACAAACTCCGCTTCTTTGTGCAAAAGCTTACATAGGGGGTTATCAATCTTTGAAAAGTCTTTAATAAATCTCCGGTAGAAACCGGCATGTCCTAGAAAAGACCTAATGTCTCAGGTGTTAGATGGATAAGGTAAGGTTTTGATAATGTCAACCTTAGCCTTATCCACCTCAACCCCCCTTTCCGACACTACATGCACTAGAACGATGCCACTAGTCACCATGAAATGACATTTTTCGGAGTTTAAGATGAGATGGGACTCTTGGCATCGCTCTAAGACAAGAGCAAGGTGTTTTAGACATGCATCATAGGAGTGCCCATGGACGGTGAAATCGTCCCTGAATACTTCTATGATCTTTTCTACATAGTCGGAGAATATACTCAATATGCACCGTTGGAAGTTTTCCGGTGCATTACATAGACCAAATGGCATTCGGCGATATGCAAATGTACCGAATCGACATGTGAATGTGGTCTTGACTTGGTCCTCGGGTGCGATTGGGATTTGAAAATATCCCGAGTAACCATCAAGGAAACAATAGAAAGCTTTTCCCGCTAGTCTTTCTAACATTTGATCAATAAATGCTAGATGGAAATGGTCTTTCAAAGTAACCGCATTCAAGCGGCGGTAGTCAATACACACCCTCCAACTGGTTTGTGGTCGGGTGGAGACCAAGTCTCCTTGTGCGTTCTTGACTACCGTCACTCCTCCCTTTTTGGGCACCACTTGAGTTGGGCTAACCCAACGGGAGTCGGAAATAGGGAAGATGATGCCCATTTGTGAAAGTTTAATTACCTCCTCTTGCACTACCTCCGCCATGGGTGGATTGAGCCTTCTTTGGGGTTGTCGGACCGGTTCGGCATCCACTTCAAGTCTTATCTTGTGCATGCAAGTCACTGGGCTTATTCCCTTGAGGTCCGCTATGCTCCACCCAAATGTATCTCTATGTTTGTGAAGCAATGCTATCAATTTGCCCTCTTGGTCCTCGTTGAGTGTGCTTAAGATGATAAGAAGTAGGGTATGGTTGTCTCCTAAGAAGATATACTTTACATGACTTGGAAGGGTCTTCAACTCGACATTTGTGGGCTTCACAATTAAGGGAAGGGGCGTGTGGATGGGTATGCTCAAAGCAAAGAGCTCGGATAGGTTTTCCAAAGCAGGACGCTGCCGGCGCTGGGGGACGCTGGCAGCGTTGTGTGACGCTGGCAGCATCGTGGGGCACTGCCAGCGTTTTCCACTGAATTCCCATGTTTTCAGCATCTCGATGATGTTGAGTTCTTCATAAGTGTCTAGTGGCTCTTCTCTCTCCAAGTCCTTAAGATGTTCCTCCACATCAACCGACAACAACAAACGCAAACCCTCTTCTTCCACATTGTTAGTTAGGGCCACCTCAAATGGGTCCCTATCACATAATTTGTACATTTGATGCACCAAAGGCTCGAAAATATCTAAGAAGAAACAAGATTGAACATCACTACGGTGTCTCTTAGAGTCATAGATATTATAAGTCAAATCTCTTTCCCTCGAACTCCATTGTCAAACATCCGTTTGAAACATCAATCTTAGTCTTAGAGGTTTTCATGAATCGCCTACCAAGGAGAAGGGGAGTAGCACTTGAACTAGACTCCATGTCTAAGACATAAAAGTCCGCCGGGAAGACAAGGTTATCTACCTCTACTAGCACGTCCTCTATCAAGCCTTTGGGATAGACACTAGACCTATCGCTAATTGAATAACCACACCGGTTTTAGACAAAGGTCCTAAGCCTAGGGTCTCATAGATGGATAGGGGCATGACGTTAATAGAGGCTCCAAGGTCCAACATGGCACGTTTGAAACTTTGCCCTCCAATGGTGCAAGGGATGGTGAACATGCCCAGGTCTCCACATTTCTTTGGTAATTTTTGTTTGAAAATTGCCAAAACATGCTCACTCACCCTAACCCTATGGGTTCCTTTCTTAGGATTTCTCTTAGGTGTACAAAGTTCTTTCAAGAACTTTGCATACCTAGGGACACTATTCAACAAATTAAGAAGATGAATGTTTACCTCACATTTTCGGAAAGTTTCATACAAGTCGGTCTCCTTGTCATACTTCCTTGTGCTTATCAAAGCACTAGGAAATGGGACTTCCGGTATGTATTCCTCTACTTCATTATCATCAATAATGTCTTTACCCATCTTCGAAGTGTCTCCCTTGGGGTCCTTGCTCGTGGATGTCCCTTTCCCATTTTCATGACCAACTACTAACTCTCTTTAGTCTTCAATTTCCAAGGTCTCCATCTAAAGGTTCTTTATCTTTTCCAAGGGGGTGATGTGGGAGTAAGTGTCCTCAACAATAGTGCGATCACATAATTAAATCTCAATAATAAGAATACAAAAAGGATGATGAATATTATAGTCAACTGGTCAACATAAATCGGTAACGATTGGCTCAATCGAGTTTGACGTTACTGTCATATGACGGTGGTGATCAGTTGATCCCTTGAGGTCACACCTAAAGGACAATCCCCAAATCATGTACATTAATTAATTGTATAGTGATACAGATTAATTAATCCCTTAATTTTAACAAGTTTAAAGTGAGAATTATATCTTATTGTAATGTGATTAAATAAGATTCAGTTTGGTAATTTAATTGTTATATTACTAAGAATGCATTATGTTTATGAAACATTTGAGATAAGTGAAATTGGTCGATTAGAATTACAAACTGTTGTAGATTATATTAACCAAATATGAGATAACCCATTTTATTTACATGTAATTATTAAATGTGACTTAAAATGTTAAGTCCAATTTATTTGTTATGAAATTGCATTTAAATTAGTTAAATGTACATTTATAAGCCTAATTACATGTTACATGTCACATGTCACATTTGTGACAAATGACAAATTACAAAAATAAAATGGATACCCATTTTATTATATAAAACCGGTTTGGGGGGTGTATAGGGTAGGATTTAGGTAATCATAATTGTTCTAATTAAGAATTAAACAAAATGATTACCTACCTAAACCTAGCCTTATGTAACACCCGCAAATGTACCCTATTTTTCTAGTAAAAATATTTTACAGATACTTTTCAGCAAATTTTAGTTTTAATTTAGAATTTAGAATTTCCGAGTTCGTATTTGGAATTTCCGCGAGATTTCAAGAAAAACCCGTCTTGAGCCGTCTTTGACTTTTTCTTGACTTTTCCACTTACTCACCCTACATATACTCCCTCATAACCCTAACTCCCTCACAACACAATCTTCTTCTTCCTCACCATAAACACCAAAACCTAGCCTCCATATTCTTCCAAGTTTAGAATCGTCACTACTCATTCATTTCTCGCTCAAATTCACGTAAGTTCGTCTTATTCTTCCCCTCTTATCTTCCTCTATCCGTATTGGTAATAAAAATACCGTCTTTCTCGCTTTTCAATTTATCCGTCTTTCTCAAAGGTGACTGGATATTCTCTTATTATCTAATTGTATGTAGGTGGAGACTAGGACAGGTTTAGAAACGAATTAATTAAGACGCCGAAAAGGTAACGGTGTGGAGGGTTACCGATATCATTAACGTGTTTTACATGATTTCATGTAGAATTCGTATTTTCGAATACGAATTAGAAGCTTCGGAACTGTATTATTGATAATGATTGTTGTTAGTTGATGACTTTTGGATGATGATTATTGAGGGTTGATAGTTGTTAGATGTGAAGTATTAAAATTGAAATGTTTGAATGTGTTGTTGAAAGGCTCTCGGGTTGAATTGGTATAACTCATGTAACGGGCGTGAATACAGTCACGGGAGTGAAAGACAAGTCACGGTCGTACTTGTGCAGTTTCACTGCACTGACCCCTTTTCGTTAAACTGATCAATCTCTTCGTTACCTGCGTGTGTTGAGTTGTGACATACCGTTGGCACCGTAAGAGGATAAGCTATCACATCAACTTGGAATTTCTGTAATAGCATGTCCAGAACTCTAGATATGACAGTTTGAAGTGAACCCTTGTTTTAGTTAGTTTCCAAACTTATTGTTTTGGAGAGGTATCTATGTTTCTTGTTTATTATGCTTTTTAAACTTGGTCTAATGCTTATGTATCATGTATTGATTAATGTTTTGGATATATGATATTCTCATTCGCTTGTATCACATGTTTTGTGACGGTTTTTGGTATGTTCCCACTTTGAGTCGGTTTTCACAAATGATACGGTTTGAGCACTATTGTGTCTTGTGCTTTGTATTCTCATTCCCTTGGCTACCTTCCCGTTAGTAAGGCTGGAATGTCGGAACGGAGAGGTATCCTACTGCTTAAATGCATGTGTTAGTGGGCATACGACGACGTTGTTGGGAGTTGAACGCTATGCGTGATTCGGAACCGGCGCGTCGTTCAAATGGTTGTTTGACTTGCGAGGGTGTGGTGGGTGTTAGTGCATGTAGGTACCGCTTGTTATGAGGCTTGTGCTCTTTTCCGCCTCTTTCGTGAATTGATCTACCGAATTTGGGGTACTCGACGTCTATGATTGACCGAGTCTTGGATGCGAAACGTCATCGCATGTCGAATCGGAAAATGTGATTCCGAGAATCTGGCCAGGTTTAGATTAGGAGCCGCTTTATTATCATTCCTACCAGGAGGAAATTAGTCTACATATACGAAATGGATTGAATCGTGTATGCGTTCAGGGAAGGCTTTTCTCCCGTGGATGCCCATTAATCATACTTGCCATGTACACGGTGCTAGTGCGTTTCATTTACCGTGAGAGAGGTCGTCTTTGTGTCGTTGTTCTTGAATGCGTGATTTCATGATTTTATTCATGGTCATTGCCTGATTGGGCATCGTCATTGTATTGTTATGTGTGGATGGGTGATTACATGATTGATATTCATGGTCATTCGATGACTTGGCATGGTTTGTTTGTCGAGTCTCAATCTTATCAAACTTATACCGCGAACGGTGAGATGCAAGCCCTAGTGAGCGTATTTGGTTGCCTATAAGAGTCTCCCCGAGTCTTTATAGATGTGGATTCGACTTGTACTCATATGCTTTTATCATTATATATTGGATTGCCTATCTATCCTTATCGTATCTCACATGTATTATCTATATGTATGCATGCTGTACTTTTGTATTTCCTTTTATGTACGTTTAATGTGATATGGCTGGAAGAACCCGGAGTTACTCCCCACTGATTGTGGCGTTCATGTTTTTCATGAATGAACAGGTTGCTTGCATGGATGGCTTTTTGCTTATGCTATTTTGGGGTTCGGGTGTGAGCTAGCGGGCGTTGTCCCTGGAAGATTAACCTCTAGTCGTTAATTAGCTAGTTTGCTAATCACTTTCACATTGATAACATTTTGAGAGACTACGTCTCTTGTAGTATTTTAGATTTGGTTTGTAATTATTGACATTCCTCGTATTTCTATCTTGCATGTAAAAAGTTTTAAAAACACCGTATTTTCCGCTTTATAATTCACATGCTTGTTATGTTTTATTTCCGCATTCGCGAGGGTTGTCACACTTAAGTCTATTGCTTTGTTAAGAACCAAAGCAAAAGGCACCCACCCTTTCCCATGTGGTATGGCCGGTCATGGCTTGTACAATAAGGAGATTTTTCTCCTTATTTGATATTCATTCATCTCATAAGTTAAAGATATACTTATCTCTCTTATTCTCCAACTTCTCTCTAAAAACTTAAGAAGTTCTTCTTAGAGTTTATATTTTCTAATAACATTACTAGTGTAGTAATAAGAGGTTATTTAGATTTATTTTAAGGGATACTACTTTTAATACTAATGTAGTATTTTAGTAGAGATTAAAGGGGTTTTGTCTTGGGTGCAACTTAGAGGAGTGTTCTTA
The DNA here is from genome assembly GCA_022085475.1 of Heliosperma pusillum. Lineage (NCBI taxonomy): Eukaryota > Viridiplantae > Streptophyta > Magnoliopsida > Caryophyllales > Caryophyllaceae > Heliosperma > Heliosperma pusillum. The sequence goes on along the minus strand of JAIUZE010007083.1, from coordinate 22,438 downwards.
TACTAAGAACTTGGAGTTCATCCTTATTATTTAAGCTCAAGAACAAGATTAGGAAGGTGTCCTTATCTTGTGCCCATATTTGTTCCAAAATCAATAATGTAGGGAAAATGGTTCTTCTTATTTTGTATTATTTTGTTATGCATGCATAAGATTTAAATGGTTTAAGAGTAAACTATTTGTATAATGATATTAGAAGTGTCTAATATTGAGTTTAAGAAACTTACAAGCGGTATCAGAGCCAAGGTTGTTGCATGCATAATCGATTTTTAGTTTTTTCGAGTTATTGTAACTTAAAGAAAACTAGTAATTTGTGTTTTATAAGATAAAATCACAAAGTTATTTGCATGTCAATATATTATGGTCCTAATATGATTTTAGGTCATTTTGATGATTTATGGAAATTTATAGTGCTCAAATATGATTTTTAGTGTTTTTATTACATTTTAATGAGTAAAATGAGGTTTAAAATGCTAAAAATAGTCAGACTTATCTTCTGACCTTGAAATGTTTGCACAATATCACACATACATTTTACTTACTGTATGTAAAATTTGGTGTGAAGTGGACTTATTTCGTATTATTTATGAGTTTTATATGATAAAATGGAATAAATAAAGGTTAGATAGTTAAAAATACTTCCGCTTTTAATCTGACTATGAAATTTTAGTATGTTGTCACTTGCATGTTTTCCTATTAGACTAGACAATTTGAGACTCATATGATTTTTCTAGCATGATTTATAAATTTTTAATGTAAAAATGGCAAAAATAGTGACTTATTTAGAAAATAAAGCTAAAATAAATTTCATGTCAAGAAAAAATTGTTCCTGGTTGCATAAATGTCCCACATTTAAGATCTAAAGTTTAAAATTTAATAATATTAAGTTTTGCATGCTTTATGTATTTTATTTGATAAAACCGATAAAGCGCAACCATTTTTCTCAAAAACCGATTCGAAATTTTTAACCATGATTTTTGACATTATGAGAGTCATGGAAATGTTCCAGAATGTACAAAAAATTTAAAATTCAAATTTTGAAATTATTGTAATTCAATTTGGATTTATTTGATTAAAATATGATTTTAAAGTCTAATTATGAGCAATTATACAACAACAAGTTGAATTATTGTCAAAAATTGAGTGATGACTGATTTTTGAGGCCTAATTGAGTTGGGATAATTAACTTGGACTTAAATATGATTTAAGTATTGTTTTGTGATTTTAAAGTGTTATTATCACGCATTTCCGTAAAACCGGGTTATATTCGATATAAACCGTTAAATAAAGCGATTTGGCATTTAAATGAGCATGTTTTATACATATTATAATGCTGCATTTTATTTATGAATGTCATATTTTCAATTTATGAATGTCATATTTTGGTTTATGTAATTTGGAATTATGTAATTTTATCTTAGTATGGCCTTAGTTTTAATCGATATTGCCCGAAATGTAAGGGAATATTGATTCGGTTGTAATTTAATGTGATCTCGTATCACTTTTATTGTATTATTTTATTTTACAAATGTATAATAGGAAATTATTGTAATTTTATTATATATTTTGTAACTAATTGTAAAACCGGAGTTTCCCAAAGACGGTGCCATTCGGAAAGGAGTTCCGAGAGAGAGACGGTGACCTTGGGAGGCGTGCTTATGAAGTTCAAGGGACCAAAGGAGTTGGTTTCCAAATTTGTAATAGAATATATGATTTTCTATTCTAGGAAAGGCCATACTAGGAGTTTTTATTTTATGCTTGCATTTTATTTAATATGTTTGCATGCATTGCCAAATCGCCATAACATGACATGCATATTTTATCGAGTATTCGACCGTGTCAATTAAAATTATCGTTAATTCATCGATTTAGTTCACTTAAACGAGATAGATAATAAATTGACATGACCTCTCATAATAAATAATTGAGATCAAGCCTTACCAAATGTAGAACCCATGAATCCCAATTTCGCAAGAAAGTAGGCTCGGCTCACCGGGGTGCTAAACTTGTTACGTTGGGTAAGTGGGGTAATAAATGTTATTATTTCGAAATTTGGATTGAGCTCAACGGAAGTATTCGCGACCGTAGCCGCATGTGTTCCGGGCTTAAGATAAATATTAATGTAATATTATCGACCGAGAGTTCTAATGTAGAATCGATTAAAGAGTTAATCCACCGAATTATGTTAATGAGGGATGAATCGGCTTACCGTGCCCAAGTTGATATGAATTTGGATCTCGGAATCATTTATAATAGTTGGGTAGAGGTCACTATTTAAATGCTAAACTTGTTTAAAATGTTTACAAGTATTTAAAATGATAAATGTTGACATGTCCTTTATGTCTTTAAAATTTGTAGTTAATATTATTTAATTTGCAATGGCAAATGCTAATTCGTCCACCACCACCTATGCTCCAAATCTCACGTATGTCTCATGGCTTCGATCCTTCATGGATCGATGCAAGTTAGAAAAGAATGGCGCTAATTTTACCAATTGGGATATGCAACTCCGCTTGGCCGCGGCGGGTGACGACAGGTTTCGTTACCTTGCCAAGGTCTCTCCCACCACACCTAATGAAAGGTCGACCGCCACGCAAGGCGAGCCTATGAGGCTAGCCACAAGAGTCCACCGCGATCAAAAACATTTTCATCTTCTCGATGGAGGCCGATCTTCAAGGGAGTGTCATATGATGAGCACGGCCTATGAGATCTATGCCAAGCTTGTGACCATGTTTTTCACAAGCTCCTAAGATCATACAATATTAGATGGCTTCCACTTTTTCCGACATGAACCTAAAAGAGGGCCAAAAGTTAGCCCTCATGCACTCAAATTGATTGAGCATGTCGAAACTCTTAAATTGCAAGGGGTGACCATTCCCGAACAACTCGTTATCGACCGAGTCTTACATTCCTTGGGGAAAATCAAAACATATGTGCAGTTTAGGGTAAACTACAATAAGCATAACATGAAAAACCTCTCTTCATGGTGCAAGCTAAGAGAGACATGAGACTAAATGTTAGCACCTCCAAGGATATATAATAGTAAGGGGAAGTTCAAGAAAGGTTGTAGTAAAGGGAAGAAGCCCTCCACCTTCAAAGGAAAGGGAAAAAGCTATTGAGAATAGCTCACCCAAACCTAAGAAAGGTGCCTCAACCGAGGACAAGTGCCATTATTGTAATGGAATAGGGCATTGGATGGGAAATTGCACTAAATATCTAGGAGATATCAAAACTGGAAAGATGTTTCAGCTGGTAATTTATCCCTATCGTTTATGTTATGATCTCAACTTTGGTATATAGATACGAGTTGTGATTCTAACCCTATTTAATTGTAATTAGGGTGTCCTAGCAAGGATAAAGGCTAGGACAAGCAAGCCTAAGAAAGCTCTTCAAGGGAAGCTAAGGTAGCTACCCATGATTGAAGACCTATGGAAGCTTGGTCTCATTTTGAATTGTCAAAATTCTGGGATGTATTTTGAGACATTGTTTTTAGAACTTTTATAATTTCCTTGTTTGACATGGAAATTTGTTCAATTCCTTTTATTGACATTGGTTGTAATTGGATTTAGTGACTTGGTTCTCAACCCAAGTCACTCGGTTTGTTGAAACTTTTTAGTTCTAAAAACTTGTCATCATACTCTACTTGCACTAATAACATAAATTGTATCGACTCAAATTGATCATATTAGTATTATGATGATGGGATCATTATAATAGAAGGCTAAGAATTTGATTCTTACTTTGAAAGATCAATTGCTAAGTCAAAATTGAGTTATTGAACTCAAAGTAGGGAGTCTACCAAACCAATTGGCCTCACCACTTATAAAGATTGTAATTGACATGAATATGAGTACACCTCTTTAGCTTATAGAACTAGTCTATCTCGAAGCTAAGATTCGATGTCTTTACAATGAAATCTTTAGTAGATCACTTAAGGTCATGTTGTGATACTTCTACCTCCCTCACGAGTATGAGTACAAAATTGTTTGTGGCTCATAAGGCTATCTTTAAAGAAAATAGTTGTATTTTTCTAAAGATAGAGTGGGAGAAAATAAGCCACAACAAAAAACTAGTTAGGAACTAGTGAGGAAACCAAAAGAAAATGTTCTTAGGTTAGACTCAAGACTAGTGAGGAGACCAAAAGAAAGCGTTCTTAGGTGAATCCTTAGACTAGTGACGAGACCAAAAGAAATTGTTCTTGATATAATAAGATTATGATCTATGAAGTGGAAGTACCTAGAAATTTTGAATTTTGATTTTCTAAAAGAGACTTATGAAACTAAATAGAATCTATGCAAATGAATGACATATTTGGAGTTGTCCAAAATCATTCTATAAACTTGAAGATGTTTTAATTGGAAGTGTCCAATTATAGTTGCATGGATAGACATGTAGATGTCTACAAAAGCCAAGTTAATGCGTAACTATGCTTAGATCCAAATCATCAATGAAATAACTCATAATAGGTGTGTACAAGATACACATCAAAACCACATGTCCAAATAGGGATTTGGAATAGGATGTGTACATGACACAAGCCTATTGTATGTATCTACCTAGAGGTTATGATGATCTTTTCTATTATAAGATATAAGAAGGGTTTCACTCGAATTGTCGAAAAGTCATGTATAGACATGAAATTCAGTGGGAGTTAAAGTCATGTATAGACATGAAGTTAAGTGGGAGTTTAAGTTATCATGTAAAGACATGAAGTTCAGTGGGAGAAATTGTTTTCCACGTGAATGACGTTTCACTCATTAAGAGTGACATATTCATATTACCTTTTTGAAAGAAGTGGTTGGATTTTAATGTTGAATGAAAGAGGACAACATGTACACTAAAATCAAAATCTATTGTGGAATAGAAGATTTTAGCTTGTCATTTAAAAGGTATCTTATATCGTTAAGATCCTTAATCTATTCAACAAGTTAAATAGGTTGTTTATGTTGATAAAAATGGGATCACTATGAAAGGGTCATAGTCATCCACTGAACCTAAGAATTGTTGATCACATGAGACTGATCATGTATGCCATTACATGCACATACCTAAATAAATTGTATGCTGGGAGCATGACAAGCCTAAAACAAAACAATCCACATGAGAGTCATTGGATAGCCTACGAGAACATCCGTAGAATTCATGAGGAGAACTAGGTATACACTCTTATGTTTGGTAGAGAAAATTTGGATATATGGTAAAAGTTGCACAACCCAAATTCCCAAACTTATAAAAGGATTTATCGAAATCCTAGGCGTACTTTTGTTATAAAAGAAGCGAATATCTAAAAGGATGATTGAAGAGTCAATCATTATAAATTCTACAAATAGAGACCTAGTACATTATGATGAGGATAAGGTGGTTTACAAGGAGCTAATGGTAGCTCATTTTACCTTAATACTTATCAGTTATCATGATAACGAGTGGGAGCATCTTTCAAATTAAAGAAGCCAACACTAGATAGAGATCTAGATATATACATATATGAATTCATGTTATTAGGAATAACATTGGATGTAAGGAAAAAGCAATTCACAAGGTTGGAATAAATGAATATATGGTATATTCACTACCCAAGCCTTTATTGCATTTAATAAGATCGTCATGAATTGTCATGGACGAAATATACTTTAGATTATATGATATGAAGCAATAAAATTGTGTTGATTGTTCATATATGATAATCACATTTATCGTTTGAGTTTCATAAACTCGGTTTTGTGCTTTGTTATATCCAATGGATTGTCGAGACAATTTTGGACTCCAGTAAAGTGGACTGATTTAACATAGCATTGGCCCCTAGTCACTTATATGAGGTGACATCTCGAAGTGACTAGATTGTGGTGCGATTGATGGCAAGTTCAAGTGTCAGAGGGTCATAAGGGATGACAAATCGCTCACATAGACAGATTGTAAGAGACAGTCTGTCGGGCAGTGACCGCTTATAGAATTCTGGCAATTCTTGTAGCCTGGTCGTGGCAAGAGCTACTAGTATTCTTTTTTAGTCAATTCTTTGACTAAAGACTGTTCGCCTAAGGTGGCACAGTTTCAGAGTGACTTTGATTTATTCTCTACGACCTTCGTAACTGGGGTCAAATGGGCATCTTTTGGGTCATGATGAGCTGTGGCTATGCAAAGGGAATAGTGTGATAGGAATTGTCCACCCCTTGTCAGGGTTGTTTTAAATCTCAAGGCCACTCGAGGAGGAGTAAGCTGAAATGCGTGGCCACGCTCGGAAGGTATCTATGGTAGATAGTTCCGGTCAGACAGTTACTCTCCAGATCGAGGAAACCACTCTTGATATGATCAAATGCAAGTACGACCTGCAAGACACCTTGCATTGAGTGAGAGATATGTAATAGGACAAGAGAATTGGTGACGCACACTTGTCTTGGACAAGTGGAAGATTGTTGGAGTAAGTGTCCTCAACAATAGTGTGATCACATAATTAAATCTCAATAATAAGGATACAAAAGGGATGATGAATATTATAGTCAACTGGTCAACATAAATCAGTAACGATTGGCTCAATCGAGTTTGACGTTACTGTCGTATGACGGTGGTGATCAGTTGATCCCTTGAGGTCACACCTAAAGGACAATCCCCAAATCATGTACATTAATTAATTGTATAGTGATACAGATTAATTAATCCCTTAATTTTAACAAGTTTAAAGTGAGAATTATATCTTATTGTAATGTGATTAAATAAGATTCAGTTTGGTAATTTAATTGTTATATTACGAAGAATGCATTATGTTTATGAAACATTTGAGATAAGTGAAATTGGTCGATTATAATTACAAACTGTTGTAGATTATATTAACCAAATATGAGATTACCTATTTTATTTACATGTAATTATAAAATATGACTTAAAATGTTAAGTCTAATTTATTTGTTATGAAATTGCATTTAAATTAGTTAAATGTACATTTATAAGCCTAATTACATGTTACATGTCACATGTCACATTTGTGACAAATGACAAATTACAAATATAAAATGGATACCCATTTTATTATATAAAACCGGTTTGGGGGGTGCATAGGGTAGGATTTAGGTAATCATAATTGTTCTAATTAAGAATTAAACAAAATGATTACCTACCTAAACCTAGCCTTAAGTCTATTGCTTTGTTAAGAACAAAAGCAAAAGGCACCCACCCTTCCCCATGTGGTATGGCCGGTCATGGCTTGTACAATAAGGAGATTTTTTCTCCTTATTTGATATTCATTCATCTCATAAGTTAACGATATACTTATCTCTCTTATTCTCCAACTTCTCTCTAAAAACTTAAGAAGTTCTTCATAGAGTTTATATTTTCTAATAACATTACTAGTGCAGTAATAAGAGGTTATTTAGATTTATTTTAGGGGATACTACTTTTAATACTAATGTAGTATTTTAGTAGAGATTAAAGGGGATTTGTCTTGGGTGCAACTTAGAGGAGTGTTCTTATACTAAGAACTTGGAGTTCATCCTTATTATTTAAGCTCAAGAACAAGATTAGGAAGGTGTCCTTATCTTGTGCCCATATTTGTTCCAAAATCAATGTAAGGAAAATGGTTCTTCTTATTTTGTATTATTTTATTATGCATGCATAAGATTTAAATGGTTTAAGAGTAAACTATTTGTATAATGATATTAGAAGTGTCTAATATTGAGTTTAAGAAACTTACAGGTGTACCTCCAACTCCTTGCCTCCCCTCAAGGTCATGGCACTAGCATTCTCCCTAGGTGGTGGGATGGTTTGAGATGGGAATCTTGTGGAGCTTGAGGCTTGAGATTTTGACATATTGGAGGCCATTTGGGATAGTTGGGTTTCCAAGTTGCTTAACCTAAGGTTGTTTTCCTCCCTATCCTTCCTTGCCTCTTCTCTATCTCTCTTTGCCTCCTCCCTATCTTTCTCTTGATAGGTAAGGAGTGTTTGCAAAATATCACTCAAGTTCCCTTGAGAAGAAGAATTTCCTTGAATGCGGCCTTGGTTCGATTGTCTTTGAGCATTGTTTTGAGATTGAGAGTTACTTGGGAAATTTGAATTGTTGGGTCTTTGATTGTTGTAAATTCTTTGGGGGTTTTGTTGGAAAATTGGACTTTCGGTTTTGGGTGGGATTTTGGGCTCTCAAATGATTAAATTGACCGTTTTCAAAGCTTTTAGACTTGTCCCCTCCCCATCCCAAAAGGTCACGGTTCCCCGCTTGGTTGTACATTCCCCCACCACTTGGGTTCCTTGAATTGTAATTCTCATACCCCATAGCATTAACACTTTCCATAGTTGCTCCTTGTTCAATCATGATGTAGCATGTGTTGGTGGCATGGTCACCCCCACAATATAAGCATTCAATGGGTTCGAGGTGTTGAGAGAATGAGTTACCTTTGTTAACAACCAAGTTTGACATCATACTTTTAAGTTCGCCCATTTCTTGCATGATCTTGTGATTTTGAGAAGCATAAGGATCTTCCATGGAAGATAAATTCCTAGAGCTTCCTCCCCTTTCACTCTTCCTTCCATAGCTTCTTGTGTTCATTGCCAATTTTTCGATAATATTGTTGGCCTCGGCCACATTAAGGGTGTCAATTACACCTCCGGTGGCGGCAATGATCATTCTTTGGTCATTTTGGCACAACCCCTCATTGAAAGCCGTTAACAAATCATCTCCCGACATGCCATGGTATGAGCATCTTGCCACAAGACTCTTGAAACGCTCCCAATAATCATAAAGGGTCTCTCCCATTTCTTGCTCAATAGTAGTGATAAGTTTCTTGGAGTGATTGTGTCTTGAATCCGGATAATACTTTTCAAGAAACTTTTTCTTCAAGCCCACCCATGTGGTAACGGAGTGAACCGGAAGGCAAAAGAGCCATTCTTTCTTGGCATCTTGAAGAGAAAAAGGGATTGCCCTTAACTTGAATTGATCCTCGGTCACTCCTTGGGGAATAGCACCTTGGCAAATCATATGAAACTCGGCCAAGTGTCTATTAGGGTCATTCCCCACCATGCCATGGAATCTAGGCAAGTTGTGGACGAATAAACCTTTGAGCTCAAAGTTCACATCCCCCATGGGAGGATATGCAATACAAAGTGGTTGCTCCTCATAATTCCTTGCCCGAATCTCACCGATTGTCCTATTATCCTCCGCCATATTAGGTGGGTAAAGGACGTTCAATGGAGATGGTATCCTAGGTGGTGACTCAAACACTTCCTCCGGTTGTAACACCCGCAAATGTACCTTATTTTTATATTAAAAATATTATACGGATACTTTTCAGCGAAATTTAGTTTTAGTTTAGAATTAGATTTCTCGTGTCTAGTTAAGAATTTCCGAGTTCGTTTTTGGACTTTACGCGAGATTTCGAGTAAGTTACGTCTTAAGACATTTTTGGGCTTTTCCCATGTGTTTTCCACTTACTCCTTCATATACTCCCCTTAACCCTAACTCACCCTCACATTCAATCTTCTTCTTCCTCACCAAGTAACCATCAAACCCTAACCTCCATAACTGTTCAAGCTTTAAATCATCGCTACTCCTTCATTACTCGCTCAAATTAACTAAAGTTCATCTTATTCTTTCCCTCTCATCGTCCTCTATCTTAATTGGTAATAAAATTACTGTATTTCTCGCTTTTCAATTTATCCGTCTTTCTCAAAGGTGAATAATATTCATCTTTTATTATCTAATTGTAGGTGGTGACCTCCAAGACCTCGACAAGGACTACTACTTGATTGAAGAGGACCTCGACGAGGAGTGAAGACGCGAAAAGGTAACGGTGTAGGGTTACTCGATATCATTTACGTGTTTTATGTGTTTTCTATGTTAGAAATCGTATTTAGAATAGGATTAGTAATCATAGGAATTGTGTTGTTGATGATAGTGGTTGTTAGTTGATAAATAATAATGAGAATTGATGATTTGTGATGTTAGATGATGATTGTTGAATGTTGAACCTTAGTGAAAATTGTGATTTTCGTGCATATTGGACCCCAGCCGGCCGACTGGCAGCCGGTCAGCTGACTGGATGGGGAGTGGCTGTATATTATTTATGTTACGTAATACTTTGTGCATGAATTATGTCTCAGCCGGCCGACCGGCAGCCGGTCAGCCGACCGGCTGAGACACACCTGAATATGTCTTCATTTTCTCATATGGTATTGGTCCCAGCCGGGTAGCCGGCAGCCGGTCCCTTTGACCGGCTGGGACACTCTGTGTTTTCACTTGTTTTCAATTGTTACTATGGGTGCCAGCCAGGTAGCCGGCAGCCGGTCCCCTTGACCGGCTGGCACACGCTGACTTTCCTTTGCAACTTCTTTTACATGTTTTCATTTATAATATTTCCGACGGTTCATTTATCGTAAAAATTTACGTAATGACTTTAAATATTAATGTTTCGAATATATGATATTCCATTCGCTTGTATCGCATGTTTTGTGACGGTTTTCGATATGTCCCACTTTGAGTCGGTTTTTACACGTGTTACGGTTTCGGCACTAATTTCCTATGTGCTTTGTACTCTCATTCCCTTGGCTACCTCCACGTTCGTAAGGCTGGAATATCAGAACGGGGAGTGTATCCTTACTGCTTAATTGCATGTGTTAGTGGGCATATGACGACGTTGTTGGGAGGCGAACGCTTTGCGTTGATCGACTCGGCCGTCAAATGTTGTATACTTGCGAGGTGGTATCATTACATGTAGCGTACCGCTTGTTGTGAGGCTTGTGCTCTTTTCCGCCTCTTTCGTGAAGGTTGACCGAATTTGGGGTACTCGGCGTCTATGATTGACCGAGTCTTGGATACGAAATGTCATCGCTTGTCGAATCGGAAAATGGTTTATTCCGAGAGTCTGGCCAGGTTTAGACTAGGACCGGATATTTATATCGTCGTCATACCAGGAGGAAATTAGTCAACATATACAAAATGTATTGAATCGTGTATGCGTTCAGGGCAATGTTTTATCCTGTGGATGCCTTTTAATCATACTTGCATGTACACGGTGCTAGTGCGTGTCATTTACCGTGAGAGATGTCGTCAACGTATTGTACGTTTGAATGGATGATTATATGATTGATTACTTGTGATCGTTGGATGACTTGGCATGGTTGGTTTGTCGAGTCTCAATCTTATCAAACTTATGCCGCTAACGGTGAGATGCAAGCCCTAGTGAGAGTGTATGGTTGCCTAAGAGTGTCATCCCCGAGTCTTTCTATAATATGATGGTTACGGTTTTGTACTTCATGGATCGATATTCTTATGTATTGAATTTCCTATTTATCCTTCTCGTATTTCACATGTATATCCATATATGCATGCTTCTACTTTCGTATTTCCGTTTATGTACGTTTAATGTGATATGGCTGGGAGAACCCGGAGTTACTCCCCACTGACTGTGGCGTTCATGTTTTTCATGGATGAACAGGTTGCTTGATTGGATGGCTTTTTGCTTGTGGTATTTTGGGTTCGGGTGTGAGCTAGCGGGCGTTGGCCTGGATGATTCACCACTAGACGTTGTTAGCTAGTTGCTAATAACTTTGATGTTGGATAGCATTTTGAGAGACTACGTCTCTTGTAGTATTTTATATTTTGGTTTGTAATTATTGACATTCCTTGTACCTTTCTATTTTCATGTGAAAAGTTTTTAAAACACCGTATTTTCCGCTATATTAATCACATGCTTGTATGTTTTATTTCTGCATTCGCGAGGGTTGTCACAGTTGGTATCAGAGCTTTAAACGCTCCCGACCCACATACGTGAACCCTAAACTTAAACTACTTGACCTTGAAATAATAAATGAGCGATGGGTAGAAGCTAAGGATTTTACTTGGTAGTCTATTTGTTTATGCTAAATGTTAGGATTAACTTGTTTTGTTTTTGTTTCTTATGAAGATGGTTAGACCTCGAGTAGTAGAGAACATTATGCTAGAAGCTCTTACGCAAGTGTTGAACAATCAATAAGATGCGGCTATTGCTCAAGCCAACCAAGTCCCCCATCGTAGAGAAGATAACCATCAAGGAGGCTACGCTTGGGTGGCTAGTCAAATAGCTAGAAGTAAGATTATACCTTATGGTGGAGAGCCGGACGCTACCGAGCTATCGGAATGGTTCCGAGAAATGGAGAAGCAATTTGATTTATACCAAGTCCGTGAAGAGGACAAGGTAAGGATTGCCAACCACTTCCTTGTAAGGGAAGCAGATAATTGGTGGGCGATTACTAGTGCCACCGCTACACTTGAAGACGATTTCAATTGGGCTTGTTTCAAAGCTCTAGTTGAAGGTCGATTTTATCCCAAGGAGCTCAAGCAACAAAGGCTCAAGGAATTTATTGACTTCAAGCAAGGTAACTTGTCGGTACAAGACTTCACCACGGAGTTCAACAAGCTTGCTCACTTCGCTCCGAGGCTCATCAAAGACGACGAGGACCGAGCTTTCTACTACCGCAACAAGCTGAGTGCTTTACTTCAAAGCAAGGTGAGGAGAAATACTACTTCCTTTGGGGAGTTGTATGATGATGCTATATGGGCCGAAAACTCAATGAAGGCCATCAGGGATGAAGCTATGATGAAGAATCCCTCTCCTTCTTTCACTCCTAGGCCTAATTTCTATGGGAAGAGGTCGTTTACTCCGTCGTCCTCCAACTCTTATGCTAACAAGAGGAGATTCAATCCTCCTTCAAATGCAAATACAAGAGCTCCCGCTCCTTTCATTCCCCGAGCTACTTCTAACGTGGTTCATATGCCATATGCTTCTCCTCAAGCTCAAGGTCGCTTTTGCAACCGATGTAGACAACCACACCACCTCGGTGTATCTTGTTCAAACCGACCTTATATTTGCTTCTTTTGCCAAAAGGGTGGTCACCATTATGATGATTGTCCCGATCGTAAGTTACCCCTCCAATTGCCAAACCTAAGGGTTCTATCTTCGTTATGAGCCGAGCCGAAGCCGAGGCTCATCCGGAGATAATTACGGGTATGTTCTCAATCTTAGAGCAACCGTGTCTTATTCTTTTTTATACCGGTGATTCTATGTCCTTTGTGTCTTCGACTTATGCTTATAAATTATCTATCGAGCCTACTTCTAGTGAGGATACTCCCATATCCTTACCATCCGGAGAAATTATCTCTTGTTCTACTCTATATCCTAATGTCCCAATATCTATCGGGTACTATCTTTCCCGCTAATCTCCTTAATTTTCCTCTAGGAGAGTTCGATGTAATTCTAGGTATTGATTGGTTAGCATTGTACCATGCTAGGTTCGAGTGTCGAGATCAAAAGATCTATTGTGACAACCCTCGCGAATGCGGAAAAATAAAACAAACAAGCATGTGAATTATATAGCGGAAATATGAAGTTTTAAAAACCTTTATACATGCAAGGAAGGAATACGAGGAGTGTCAAATATTACAAACTAAAGAACGAATTATACTACATCAAGAGACGAAATCTCTCCAAAAAATTAACAAGTAAAAGTGTTTAGCAAACAAGCTAAAATCGTCTAGAGGTGTTTTAATCCAGGGACAACGCCCGCTAGCTCACACCCGAACCCAAAATAGTATAAGCAAACAGCCATCCATGCAAGCAACCTGTTCATTCATGAAAAACATGAACGCCACAATCAGTGGGGAGTAACTCCGGGTTCTCCCAGCCATATCACATTAAACGTACATAAAAGGAAATACAAAAGTACAGCATGCATACATATAGATATACATGTGAGATACGATAAGGATAGATAGGCAATCCAATATATAATGATAAAAGCATATGAAGTACAAGTTCGAATCCATCATGTTATACAAAGACTCGGGGAAGACACTCTTAGGCAACCGAATACGCTCACTAGGGCTTGCATCTCACCGTTAGCGGTATAAGTTTGATAAGATTGAGACTCGACAAACAAACCATGCCAAGTCATCGAATGACCATGAATATCAATCAGGTAATCACCCATCCACACATAACAATACAATGACGATGCCCAATCATGCAATGACCATGAATAAAATCATGAAATCACGCATTCAAGAACAACGACAAAAAGACGACCTCTCTCACGGTAAATGAAACGCACTAGCACCGTGTACATGGCAAGTATGATTAATGGGCATCCACGGGAGAAAAGCCTTCCCTGAACGCATACACGATTCAATCCATTTCGTATATGTAGACTAATTTCCTCCTGGTAGGACGACGATAATAATACGGTCCTAGTCTAAACCTGGCCAGACTCTCGGAATAAATCATGTTCCGATTCGACACGCGATGACATTTCGCATCCAAGACTCGGTCTTACAAAAATAAACGCCGAGTACCCCAAATTTCGGTAGATCAATTCACGAAAGAGGCGGAAAAGAGCTCAAGCCTCATAACAAGCGGTACGCTACATGCAAATAACACCACCTCGCAAGTACACAACATTTGACGGCCGGGTCGATCAACGCATAGCGTTCACCTCCCAACAACGTCGTCGTATGCCCACTAACACATGCATTTAAGCAGTAGGATACCTCCCCGTTCCGACATTCCAGCCTTATGAACGTGGAGGTAGCCAAGGGAATGAGAGTACAAAGCACAAGACAAAATAGTGCTCAAACCGTATCATTTGTAAAAACCGACTCAAAGTGGGACATACCAAAAACCGTCACAAAACATGAGAATAGGGATTTATATAAACTTACATATGATTAAAATGAATCAATACATGATACATAAGCATTAGAACATGTTTATGAAGCATAATGAATAAAAACATAGATCACCTCTCCAAAACAACGTTGTTTGGAAACCAACGAAAACAAGGGTCCACTTCAAACGGTCCTAATTGGAGTTCTAGACATTCAAATGCAGAAAATCCAAATGGAGGTGATAGCTTATCCTCTTACGGTTCCAACGGGATGTGACACGCCCAAAACAAGCAAGTAATAAAGGAGATATGATCATTTTACGAAAAGGGGTCAGTGCAGGAAAATTGCAGTCGGCAGCGAGTAACGCAGCCTGCGTCACCACGACGTAGCCTGCGTCACCACGACGCAGCCTGCGTCCTATTCGGACACGTACGAGTCACACAAATCTCCACAATTTCACTAAGGCATAACATAAATATCATCTATCATCACAATTCATCAATTCTCATATCAATTATCAACTAACAACAACCATCATCAACAACACAATTCCTAAAATTACTAATCATATTCTAAATACGATTTCTAACATGGAAAACACATTAAAACACGTAAATGATATCGAGTAACCCTTCACCGTTACCTTTACGCGTCTTTAATCGATTCTAAACCTTCCTAGTCTCCACCTACATACAATTAGATAATAAAAGATGAATATCATTCACCTTGAGAAAGACGGATAATTTAAAAAGCGAGAAAGACGGTAATTTTATTACCAATACGGATAGAGGAAGCTAAGGGAGGAAGAATAAGACGAACTTACGCGAATTTGAGCGAGTAACGAAGAAGTAGCGACGAATCTAAGACGGATCAAAAATGGAGGCAAGGGTTTTGGTTTTCTTAGTGATGAAGAAATGTGTTGTGTTTGTAAATGAAAAATAGGTTAAGTGGTAGAATGATATGTATAAGGAAAAAGTCAACAAAAGTCAAAGACGGCTCAAGACGGGTTTTACAAGGAATCTCGCGGAAATTCCAAATACGAACTCGGAAATTCAAAATTCGACTCGGAACATAAAATTCTATATTAAAACTTAAATTTGCTGAAAAGTATCCGTAAAATATTTTCACTAGAAAAATAGGGTACATTTCCGGGTGTTACATCTATTTAAAGAGTCCTTTAGGAGTTAGAATAACTCATAAGGGATCTCGTTCCCGAATGGGTGTGTCTTTGATTTCCGCAATGAAATTGGTGAGTATGGTAAGAAAGGGTCACCAAGCATACTTGTGTATTGTGACTTCTACAACTACCTTTTTGCCGAATATTGAAGATGTGCCTATAGTTCGTGAATTCGTTGATGTATTCCCTGAAGACTTGCCCGGGATTCCTCCCGAGCGTGATGTTGAGTTTTCTATTGATCTTGTACCTGGTTCCGGACCTATAGCCAAAGCTCCTTACGGTATGGCTCCAGCCGAGTTGAAAGAGTTAAGGAAGCAGCTTGATGATATGATTGAGAAAGGTTTCATTCGACCAAGTGCCTCGCCTTGAAGTGCTCCCGTTCTTTTTGTGAAGAAGAAAGATGGTTCCATGAGACTTTGTATTGATTACCATGAGTTGAACTGGATTACAATTAAGAATAGGTATCCTTTGCCAAGAATTGAAGATTTGTTTGATCAACTAAAGGGTGCTTCTACTTTTTCCAAGATTGATTTGAGATCAAGTTATCACCAAATTCCCGTTCGTGATGCCGATATTCCGAAGACCGCTTTTAGTACAAGGTATGGTCACTTTGAGTTCAAGGTGATGCCATTTGGATTGACAAATGCTCCCTCTATTTTTATGGACCAAATGAACCGCACTTTTAGTGAGTACCTTGATAAGTGTGTGGTGGTGTTCATTGACGTTATCCTTATATTCTCCAAGACCGAAGAAGAGCATGCTATTCATCTAAGGACTATTTTGGGTGTTCTTCGTCGTCAGAAGTGGTTTGCCAAATTCTCCAAGTTTGAATTTTGGTTACTGATACGCCTGTCGCAACCCTATCAAAGATAAAACCTAACGGTCTCAACAAAATGCAGTAGAGGCAGTCGGGTATCGAATCCACAGGGAGAGGGAATCCTATAACTTGCTAAGTCTGCCAAGGTAACTAAATTGGGGGGTTTGTTTAATTGATTTTCTAACACTACAAAAGAAAAGGGAAAGAGAAATGAAGAGCGAAATAACAGAAAGAAGAAGAACTAGGATCGTCGGTTCCCCATGGCATCTAGGGTCAGGATAGAAATCAAAGTAAAATCTAAACAGGTTTGTGGGTAGTGAAAAGGTCCTTTCGGTCCGCTATTTGCCCTAAGAAATACTAACTTAGCTCTCGCCCTCATTAGCATAATCCCAAAGTTCATCACTGATATGTCCTTTTCCAATCTCTCGATCTAGGTCAAGGGGATATCAAGTCAGTCAATTGAATGCGTCGACTCAAACAATTAAAAGCTATTAAATGTGATGATTGCTTCCAAACCTAATTTAAAGACTACTAATCAATTCATCTTACCTACGCCACGGTTCCCCTAAATCCTAGCAAAGGAATTAGCTACGCATAATAGGAAGAAAAACAACAACAACAATAAATAAGAAACAAAGAGAAATAGAGAAATAACTAATTCAATTCAAGAACAATAATACCCGAATTTGAAAGAAGAAGAAAGTCAGAGGAAGTCCTCAAATTCAGATCCAAAAATCAAAAGTCAAAGATAAAGTCTAGGGTAAGAAGTTGTTTTTCTAGTCTAAAGTCTAGAGTAAGTAGTTTTTTTTCTTGTTCTCGTTTTTCACCCTTAAGTAAAAATAAAATAACAAATTACAAGGCGTCCATTGCTTAACACACTATCTCGCAAAGCCCATGGCTTGTAACCACTCGATCGAGCAACCTTTGCTGTCAAAAGTACTCGATCGAGTACCCATAGTGCTCGATCGAGTAAACGTCCAAAGCCAGCAGCTCGATCGAGCAGAACAACGCTCGATCGAGGTCTTCTAATCAATAAGGTGGTCGATCGAAGGCTTTTACACCTCGAACGAGTGTTTTGCTCATAAATTTCGTTCTTCCATTCCCTTAACACGACTCCAGGCATTCCGAGACACCAAGATTCCTTTCCGACTCACTTGTGCTTGCTTGAGGAGCTACAAAATGGCTAGTTTTCCGTCATTCTGGTCCATACCTGCAAATATTACAAAACAAACCAAAGTAGACTATTCGGGGGATATTTAGAGTAAAACACTACTAAATAAGCATGGAAATGCGTGCTAATATGGCCTAAAAGGTCTATATAAAATGCACGCATCAGTTACCTAAGGTGTCCTTTCTTGGGCATGTAATTTCTAAAGAAGGTGTAATGGTGGATCCTTCTAAAATTGAGGTCGTTGTTGATTGGAAGAGTCCGACCGATGTTAGAGAAGTCCAAAGTTTTCTTGGTTTAGCTGGTTATTACCGTAGATTTGTCAAGGATTTCTCCAAGCTTGCTAGACCAATGACCCAATTGTTGAAGAAGGAAACCAAGTTCCTATGGAATGAAGCTTGTGAAGCCGCTTTTCAAGAGTTGAAGAAAAGGTTGACTACCGCTCCGGTGTTGACTTTACCTGAAGATGGAGTAGCCTTTGATGTCTATTGTGATGCTTCCAAGATGGGTTTGGGTTGTGTACTTATGCAAAGTAGGAAAGTGGTGGCTTATGCTTCGAGACAGTTGAGAGTTCATGAAGTGAACTATCCTACTCATGATTTGGAATTGGCCGCCGTTGTTCATGCTTTGAAAGAGTGGCGACACTACCTTATTGGTGTTCATTGTCGTATATTCACCGATCACAAAAGTTTTAAGTACATATTTACTCAAAAAGAGTTGAATATGAGACAAAGAAGATGGTTGGAATTGGTGAATGATTATGATTTTGAGTTGTTGTACCATGAAGGGAAGGCAAATGTTGTTGCCGATGCTCTTAGTAGGAAATCTTCTCATTCCTTGAATGCTATACGAGTATTACCCGATGATCTTTGTATTGAGTTTCGAATGTTGAAGTTGGAATTCGTGGAACGTGGATTTGATTATGCTGGTGCTATGACTGCTGAACCTGTTTTCCTCCGTGAGATCCGCGAAAGCCAAGTTGATGATCCTACCTACAAGTCTATTCAAGCCAAACTTCTAGAAGGAAAAGCTAAAGATTTCAAGTTTGATGATAAAGGTGTCCTTCGATCCCATGGCCGTTTGTTTGTTCCTAATGCTCTTGACTTGCGAAAGCGAGTTCTTGATGAAGCTCACCTTTCCCCTTATTCTATTCACCCCGGAGGTGATAAGATGTATAAAGATTTGAAGCTAAAATTTTGGTGGCCGAAATTTAAAGGCGATGTTGTGTCTTATGTTGGATGATGTCTTACTTGCCAACAAGTGAAAATCGAACACAAGAGGCCCGGTGGATTGCTACAACCTTTGGATATTCCACTATGGAAGTGGGAATCTATTTCTATGGATTTTGTCATGGCTTTGCCAAGGACCGTTGGAAGTAAAGATGCTGTTTGGGTTGTTGTTGATCGTTTGGCCAAGTGTGCTAGATTCATTCCGATCAAAGAGACTTGGAGTTTAGATCGACTAGCGAAAGCCTATGTTGATGATATTTTTAGATACCATGGTGTTCCCAAGGAGATTATATCCGACCAAGATCCGACGTTTTGTTCAAGATTTTGGAAGGCTTTACAAGAAGCCATGAGTGGTAAATTGTTGATGAGTACCGCATTTCATGCAGCTACTGATGGTCAGACCGAGAGGACTATCCAGACCTTAGAAGACTTGCTTAGGGCTTGTGCACTCGACTTCCAATCTAGTTGGGAAAAGAGTCTACCGTTAGTGGAGTTTTCTTACAACAATAGTTATCATGCCTCGATCAAGATGGCTCCTTATGAAGCTCTTTATGGAAGAAAATGCCGAAGTCCTATATGTTAAAATCAATTGAGTGATGTTCGTGACTTAGGTCCCGATGTTCTTGTTGAAACCATTGATCATGTGAAGGTCATTCGTGATAGAATGAAAGCCGCTCAAGACCGACAAAAGTCTTATGCCGATGTCCGGAGAAGACCGTTAGGATTTGAAGTTGGTGATAAAGTATTCTTGAAGGTATCTCCGATGAAAGGTGTTAAAAGGTTTGGTGTTAAGGGTAAATTGAGCCCGAAATACATTGGACCCTTTGATATTGTGAAAAGGATTGGTGCCGTTGCTTACAAGTTGGACTTACACCCGAATTTGGCTAAGGTTCATGATGTATTCCATGTTTCTCAATTGAGAAAGTATGTTAGTGATCCAAGCCATGTCTTTCAAGCTGAAATGCCCGAGTTAGAACCGAATTTGTCCTTTGAAGAGAAGCCGATCCGCATCCTAGATAGCAAGGATAAGAAGTTAAGAAGTAAAGTGGTTCCATTAGTGAAAATCTTATGGAGATGTGCCAATGTCGAAGAAGAGTCTTGGGAAACGGAAGCTTCTATGCGTAGTAAATATCCAAGCCTATTCGATTAAGGTATCTTTCTTTCGCTAAAGTTTCGAGGGCGAAACTTTTTAAAAGGTGGGGTGATTATAACACCCGCAAATGTACCCTATTTTTATAGTAAAAATATTATACATATACTTTTCAGCGAAATTTAGTTTTAGTTTAAAATTAGATTTCCCGTGTCTAGTTTAGAATTTCCGAGTTCGTTTTTGGACTTTACGCGAGATTTCGAGTAAGTTATGTCTTAAGACGTTTTTGGGCTTTTCCCATATGTTTTCCACTTACTTCTTCATATACTCCCCTTAACCCTAACTCACCCTCACATTCAATCTTCTTCTTCCTCACCAAGTAACCATCAAACCCTAACCTCCATAACTGTTCAAGCTTTAAATCATCGCTACTCCTTCATTACTCGCTCAAATTCACTAAAGTTCGCCTTATTCTTTCCCTCTCATCGTCCTCTATCTTAATTGGTAAAAAAATTACCGTCTTTCTCGCTTTTCAATTTATCCGTCTTTCTCAAAGGTGAATAATATTCATCTTTTATTATCTAATTGTAGGTGGTGACCTCCAAGACCTCGACAAGGACTACTACTTGATTGAAGAGGACCTCGACGAGGAGTGAAGACGCGAAAAGGTAACGGTGAAGGGTTACTCGATATCATTTACGTGTTTTATGTGTTTTCTATGTTAGTAATCGTATTTAGAATAGGATTAGTAATCATAGGAATTGTGTTGTTGATGATAGTAGTTGTTAGTTGATAAATAATAATGAGAATTGATGATTTGTGATATTAGATGATGATTGTTGAATGTTGAACCTTAGTGAAAATTGTGATTTTCATGCATATTGGACCCCAGCCAGCCGACCGGCAGCCGGTCAGCTGACCGGCTGGGGAGTGGCTGTATATTATTTATGTTACTTAATACTTTGTGCATGAATTATGTCTCAGCCGGCCGACCGGCTGAGACACACCTGAATATGTCTTCATTTTCTCATATGATATTGGTCCCAACCGGGTAGCCGGTAGCCGGTCACTTTGACCGGCTGGGACACTCTGTATTTTCACTTGTTTTCAATTGTTACAATGGGTGCCAGCCGGGTAGCCGGCAGCCGGCCCCCTTGACCGGCTGGCACACGCTGACTTTCCTTTGCAATTTCTTTCACATGTTTTCATTTATAATATTTCCGATGGTTCATTTATCGTAAAAATGTTTCGAATATATGATAATCCATTCGCTTGTATCGCATGTTTTATGACGGTTTTCGATATGTCCCACTTTGAGTCGGTTTTACACGTGTTACGGTTTGAGCACTAATTTCCTATGTGCTTTGTACTCTCATTCCCTTGGCTACCTCCACGTTCGTAAGGCTGGAATGTTGGAACTGGGAGTGTATCATTACTGCTTAATTGCATGTGTTAGTGGGCATATGACGACGTTGTTGGGAGGCGAACGATTTGCGTTGATCGACCCGGCCGTCAAATGTTGTATACTTGCGAATTGGTGTCATTGCATGTAGCGTACCGCTTGTTGTGAGACTTGTGCTCTTTTTCGCCTCTTTCGTGAAGGTTGACCGAATTTGGGGTACTCGGTGTCTATGATTGACCGAGTCTTGGATGCGAAATGTCATCGCTTGTCGAATCGGAAAATGGTTTATTCCGAGAGTCTGGCAAGGTTTAGACTAGTACTAGATATTTATATCGTCGTCCTACCAGGAGGAAATTAGTCTACATATACGAAATGTATTGAATCGTGTATGCGTTCAGGGCAATGTTTTATCAAGTGGATGCCTTTTAATCATACTTGCAGGTACACGGTGCTAGTGCGTGTCATTTACCGTGAGAGATGTCGTCAACGTATTGTACGTTTGAATGGATGATTATATGATTGATTACTTGTGATCGTTGGATGACTTGGCATGGTTTGTTTGTCGTGTCTCAATCTTATCAAACTTATGCCGCTAACGGTGAGATGCAAGCCCTAGTGAGAGTGTATGGTTGCCTAAGAGTGTCATCCCCGAGTCTTTTTATAATATGATGGTTACGGTTTTGTACTTCATGGATCGATATTCTTATGTATTGAATTTCCTATTTATCCTTCTCGTATTTCACATGTATATCCATATATGCATGCTTCTACTTTCGTATTTCCGTTTATGTACGTTTAATGTGATATGGCTGGGAGAACCCGGAGTTACTCCCCACTGACTGTGGCTTTCATGTTTTTCATGGATGAACAGGTTGCTTGATTGGATGGCTTTTTGCTTGTGGTATTTTGGGTTCGGGTGTGAGCTAGCGGGCGTTGGCCTG